>PVKZ01007741.1:0-20497 GCA_004027375.1 Macroglossus sobrinus | reverse complement strand
AAAAAAAGAGAAGAAGAAGAAGAAGAAGAAGAAGAAGAAGAAGAAGAAGAAGAAGAAGAAGAAGAGGAGGAGGAGGAGGAGGAGGAAGAGAAAGAGGAAGAGGAAGAGGAAGAAGAGGAAGAAGAAAAACCGAGGGCTGACTGAACAGCTTCTGTACGACAAATGAGAAAGAGAAAGAGAGAAAGAGGAAGAGGTAGAGGGAGAAGGAGAGGGAGAGAAAGGAGACATATAAATGGGCAGAAGAGACAGAGACACAGTACCATGGGAACCCCGCCCCTAACATGCTGAACTGCAATAGGGAGGGATCACTGAAGAGCCAGTGTGCAGGCTTACAAACCCTGGGAACAGAAAAAAAAATGGTGGTTTAAAGCGCATCTGGAAACAACAATTGTGGAAAACAATGGATAAATGCATTTAAAAGTGTTTACCTACAATTCTATAGCCTATCAAATTATCAATGCAATGAAAGAATAAAATAAACCCATTTCATGCACGCAAAAATCTCAAAAAATTTACATCCCATTAATCCTCCTTGAGAAGTTACAGAAGGATATACTCCACCAAACAAGGAGGTAAATTACAGGAGCAGAAGCTATGGGGTCCAGGAAAAAGAAGAGAGCATAAGAAATGGCCACAGTGAAGGTGAGGAGAGATCTCAGGGCAAGAGCCATGCCCCAAATATAGAGAATCACCAAAGTGCCTGTCATGGGCTGAATTTGCCTTCCCAAAATTCATATGTTAAAGTAGTCCTAATCCCCAGGACCTCAGAATATGACTGTATTTGGAGATAGTGTCTTTAAAGAAGTAAATAAATTTAAATAATGTTATAAGGGTGGGCATTAACCCAATATGACTAATGTCTTCATAAGAAGGGGAAATCTGGACACAGAAGACACACAGGGAAAACTACGTGAGGACAAAGAGAGAAGATAGCCACCTATAAATAAGGAGAGGCCTCAGAAGAAACCAACCCTGTTTATATCTTTATCTCAGATTTCTAACCTCAAGGACTTTGAGAAAATAAATTCCTGTTGTTTAAGCAAAACTTAAAATTAAAATTAAAAAACAAAGGGCATCTGAGCTACACAGAAAGGTAATCCATTACTAACCCAAGAGCATCTGTCCAATAGGAAGAGAACTGCATGAACTCTCTTTGGTGTCAGATACACCAGAAAACACCATTTGTCACCCTCTCTTCCCCCTCAGTTTCACAGGTAGAAAGAAGATCCAGGCTCTCTAGCCAATCCGCCAAGACCACCAGGCTCCAGGCCCACACCAGCTCTATAGCTTGTCCCCAGGACTCCCTACAGCCCTCACCCACTCCAACTACAGCTCTGGGCACCAGTATGTCTTACTTCTGGGTCTCTCCATGGTCTTCCCCAGCTGGCCTTCCAAAGACAACCATGGCAAAGCTTGCCTCTGTGACTCCCTTTAGCCTGATTCCACTCCAACTACACTTCCAGCCAGCCTGCCAAGATGACCCCAATGAGGCTTTCCCTTGAGTCTCCCAGTGCCATGCCCATATCAGCTCCAACTCCCACTTGCTTGCCAAAGACACCTGGCACATGCAGTCTGCAAAAGGGAAGCCCCTACACAAGGCCTCCCTTCAAAACTAGAAGAGTTGCTGTTTTGTTTAATTCCTAGAAAGAAACACAAGAGAGACAACCAAAATGAGGAGATGGAGAAATATGTTTTAATGAAGAAATGCAGTAGAGGAATCCAGACAAAGAACTAAATAAAATAGAGACAAGCAATCTACCAGATAGAGTTCCAAACACTGGTTATAAGGACGCACAATGAACTTGGAAGAAGAACAGATGAGCTCAGTGAGAATTTCAACAACTGACCCAGTGCTGGTGCTCAGAGTGAGCAGGTCCGTCACTGTAAAAATCCACTCACAAACATGGCCCCTTTAAGAGGAACTTCTGCAGCTGCCATATCCTTTGTCCCACTCAGCTGCTCAGGACCGGGCAGCCTTGCATCTTTGACCTCTCCTACCTCCTACTATTGCATAGTGATTTCTTATTTATCTCTCTAGTTGTAGGGCTTCTATTCATTTAGACCCAGGTGACTCTGCTTGCTATTTGCTCCATGCTTTTGTTACTACTTTGATGTGGTTGCAAGAGCATATGAACAAAGGCTCTATCATTTATACCATTTTGTCTGGTCTCTCCACCTTCTTTTGTTTTATGATGTTAATCAGCAACCTTTTACTTCTACTCAAAGAACTCCTTTCAGTGTTTCTTGAATGGTAGGTCTAGTGGTGATGAACTCCCTCAGCTTTTGTTTGTACAGAAAAGTCTTTATCTCTTTTTTATTTCTGACGGACAGTTTTGCCATATATAAAATCCTTGGTTGAAAGTTTATTTATTTAAATATTTTGAATATATCATCCCATTCTTTCTTAGCCTGAAAAGTTATTTTAAGAAATTGCCCATGTTCTTATGAGGGTTATATGTAACTCATTTCTTTCCTCTTCCTTCTTTCAAAATTCTTTTGTTGTTGTTGTTGTTTTTTGAGTTTTGATAATTTAATTTTAATGTGTTTGGGTGTAGCCATACTTGGCTTCAACCTATCCAAGATTCTTTGGACCTCATGGATCTGAATGTCCATTTCTTTCCCCAGGTTTAGGAAGTTTTCAACCATTATTGCTTTAAATATCATTTCTATTCCTTTCTATTTTTCTCCTTTTAGAATTCCCATAATGTGCATATTGTTTCCTTTGATTGTGTCCCATCAGTCCCATCAGCTTCTTTACTCATTCTTTTTTCATTCTTTTTTTTTTTTTTTTTTTGCTCCTTGACTGGATAATTTCAAAGATCTGTCTAGTTCACAAATTCTTTCTTCTGCACTGTTAGTCTGTTTTTGAAGCTCTTTATCAAATTCTGCCATCATTGTATTTTTCAGCTCTAGGTTTTTATGCATTCTTTTTTCATGGTTTCTAGTTTTTTTGTTGAACTCTCATTTTATTTTTGCAGTTTTCCTAATTTCATTTCATCTGTCTGTGTATTGTTGTAGTTCACCAGACTTCTTTAGGATTATTTTGAATTTGTTTGTTGGACAGTTATAGATCTCCATTTCTCTGAGGTCAGTTATTGGAGTTTTATTAGACTCTTTTTGTGGTGTCATATTTACCTGATTTTTATGATCCTCAATGCCTTACTTGGTATTTGTGCATTGAGTAAGTGGTTTCCTCTTCCAGACTTTATGGATTCATTTTGGCAGAGACAGGTTTTCACCAAACAGCTCACTTTGGTTTTCTGGACATGTCCACTAGAAATGTCCTTGGGTGGGTGAGTGGGGGGCTGGCTCTCAGGATCTATATTTTAGTGAGGCCACTGCTTAATCTCTGAGGTTGGAGTGGGGGGTGTTGTGAGCTGAGAACAGTTAGATAAGATTGCTGGCTTGGTTCCCTACCCAAATGTAGCAGTAGAATGGGCTTTGCAGTTGCTTGTGTTTTCTGGTCAGGCTTACTAAATGGCCAAGATAGTAAGTACTGTGTTGACAGTAGACAGAGCTATAAATTAGCTTCCCAGTTCTGGTGCAGCAGGGGAATGGGCCTCAGGGCCAGTACAGCTCATTGTTTGGGGATTCAAATCAGACAAGATTGTGCATTAAATTCCCAGATCAGATGAGGCCACTGGTTTTTCTCTGCAGACAGAAAAAGCCATGAACTATGCTTTCTGTCGAAGTGCCACTGTGAGCAGAATGGTTTGGTGGGCTGTGCAGCTCTGGTTATGTTCTGGTCAGGTGAGCTGAAGGCTGTAATCAGCAATGGGTGGATCTACTAATCTATTTTCCTTCCTGGATGGAGTAGGAGAACCAGCTCCAAGACTAGCAAGGCTTTTTGTTTGTGAACTTGACTTAAACAGACCAGTGCCCCAAGTTCTCTAGCTAAATGGGGCCACTGGCTTTGCTCTGTATATGTTTAGCTCTGTCTGCCGTAGTTTCTACTCAAGCATTGTTCTCCTACACAGCTTCTAGGTATTATGGCAAAGCTTTCTGCTCAGATAGGGCTGGTAGCTCCACTTAGCAGTGGACCAGGCTAAAACTCAACTCTCTTGCCTGGAGAGAGATGAGTGTGGACTAGACTCCAAAGTAAACAAAGCTTTTTGTTTAAGGAGTGAAATAAGCAGGCAGGTGCTCTGCTGGGATCCCTGATCAGACTGTGCCACCATCTTGACTCTGAAAATAAGTAAAATCGCTGGATTGGACTGCTGCTTGTGTGTTGCCGAGTGGAACTTGGTCTGCCAAGATCTCAGTGCTGGTTGTTACAAGTACCTCCTCACATCTTTGTCACAATCATATTACCAGTGGCCAAGCTCCAAAGATTTTCCTGCAGTCCTCATGGGGCAAGAGAAATAGGGAATCCATTGAAGTACCCCACAATGCTGGGGAAATTGTGTGTCCACCCTAGGTTTTCTTATCTGACTAGAGGAACTGTAGGCTCAGGGGAGCCTTCTTGATATGGTGCTGCACTGACCTGCAGGAGGAGAATGCAGTCAACATATAGTTATCTCTCTTACCCTTCTAATGTGTCTTGCCTTGGTTTCTGTAGTGCTGAAAGGTGCTTTAGTCTCACCCCTTGTGTTCTAGGATTTTCTCAGTGGTGTTTTGTCCACAAATAGTTGTTAGTTTTTTTTCTTGTGATGAGGGGCAAAGTCAGGAAAGGCCTATATTGCTATCGTGGTGACATAACTTCAGTTATATTATTTATTTCTTAATAGGGCTTTAAGTTATTATTTAGTACTATTTTATTTCAGCCTGAATGACTCACTTCAGTATTTCTTGTAGAGTAGAAATACTAAAGATTTTCTACTAATAAACAGCAGATCTACTAGCAATACATTCTCAGTTTTTAATTATCTAGAAGTGTCTTAATTTCTTCTTTATTCATTTTCATTTTCAATTATAATAAAATAGACAAACCATACAATTTACCATCTTAACTATTTTATACATATATTTCAGTAGAGTTAAGTACATTTACATTGTTGTGCAACAAATTTCCAGAACTTTTCATTTTGCAAAACTGAAATATATATATATTTTTTCCTGCTATACAGCTTCCAGGTATTATGTCCAGGCTTTCTGCTTTCTTCCAGATATAGAAGTTTTGGTTGACAGTTTTATTTATTGGCACTTTAAAGAAGGCATCTCACTGCCTTGTTGCCTCAATGGTTCCTTTTTTTTTTTTTTTAGATAAAACTGAAATATAACATTATATTAGTTTCAGGTGTACAACATAATGATTTGATATTTGTATATATTACAAAATGATCACCACAATAAGCTCAATTAACTTCCATCATCACACATAGCTACAATTTTTTTGTGTGTGTGTGAAGAGAACTTTTAAGACCTACTCTCTTAGCAGCTTTCAAATACACAGTACGATATTATTAACTATAGTCACTGTGCTTTACATTATATCCCCAGGACTTACTTATTTTATAACCAGAAGTTTATACCTTTTGACTGCCTTTGCCAATTTTTCTCATCATCCCCATGGTTTCTGAAGAGAAATTAGCTGTTAACTATAAAAAGAATCCGAGGTAGATGAGTTGATGATGATGAGTTGTTTCTCATTTGCTGCTTCCAAAATTCTCTCTTGTCTTTCTCTTTCAACAGTTTGATTTTATGTGTCATGGTGTGGATCTCTTTAGGTTTATCCTACTTGAAGTTTATTGAGCTTTTTCAATGTGTGGATTCATGTCTTTTATCAAATTTAGGAAGTTTTTACCCATTATTTCTTCAAGTATTATTACAGCCTCTTTCTATTTCTCCTCTCCTTTTGAGACTCCTATTCTATTATGCATATATTATTTTATTTGTTGGTGTCCAGAAACCATCTATTCATTTATTTCCATTCTTTTTTCTTTCTGCTCCTCACTGGCTAATTTTAATTGACCTATTTTTGATTAATTGATTCTCCTCCCTGCTAAATTCTGCGTATATTGGCCTGCTTGATGATATCAAATAAGTGCCTTCGGTTCTGTTCACGTTTCTCTGTTTTTCTTCTTTGCTCCTCCACCATGATGATTTAATATGAACTATCTTTTAGTTCATTGACTCTCTTCTGACTTTGAATTTGATGTTGAACCCTAGTAGATTTTTTATTTTACATATTATACTTTTCAGCTGTGAAATTTCTATCAGTTTTCTTATTGTAATTTATATCTCTTTATTGATAGTTTTCATTTGGTAAGATCCTGTTCTCTTGATTTCCTCTAGCTCTTTGAATATATTTGAGATTATTTACTTATATTCTTTGTCTAATATATCCAATGACTTGCTTTCCTCAGAGACAGTGTCTATTCATTTATTTATTTTTCCTGTGAATGGGATGCTTTTCTGTTTCTTAGTAAACCTTATAACTTTTTGTTGTAAACTAAACATTTAGAATATTAACTCTGGAAATCACATGTTTCCATCTCTCCAGAGTTTATTCTTGCTGCTTGTTGTGGATTATAGTTGTTTCATGACTTAGTGACTTTCCTTAACTATTTTTGTAAAGACTGTATTTGTCATGTTTGATCACTAAATCTCTATTTAATTAGCTCAATAGTCAGCTAGCAGTTTTACAGAGATTTCTTTCAATGGCAGAAGCAAAATAAATAAATAATATAATATTCTCCCGGATGTGGCAGATTTTCTCTGTGTTGGGGCACTCCTTCAATGCTTAATCAGGCTGCTTTCAACTCCACCTTAGCCTTCCCTATCCTACTTACATAGAACCTAAATATCAGCCAGCATAAAAGCCTAAGGTCGTCTCAGGTTTCTTTTGAGCTTTCATGTAGCTCTGGGCATACTTGCGGTCTTGTCAATTCTTCAGCATACGTGTAAGCTTTGCAAAGCCTTTATTTCTCCTTCTATGTAGCTCCTTCTATAGCCCTTACATTCTTAAGCTTGCAGTCTGACTGATGTTGCCCCACTTATTATCTCTTGCTCTAGGCAGCCATGACTAGTACATGCCTTTAAAAGCTATCAAAAACAAACAAACAAACAAACAAACAAACAAACAACAACAACAACAAAAACACTGCTGTGGAGACTACTCCATCCCTAGTGAAGTTTTCTTGAGGGGTGAAAAAAAGACAAATCTCTAAGCTGATCCCTGAGGAGCCATCAGATATGCCAGAGGACACAAACACAATTATTTGAAAACACAGTCCATATTGCTTTCTCTTGCATCAGGAAGCTGCATGAGGAATGTAGGCCACCATCCCCATGGCTATCTCAGAGGTGGTGAGAGCGGGTAGTGTTCATAGGTGGGTAAGTAAAAATGTCACAATGCTCTTTTACCAAAATTTAGAAGTTTCTTTCTTCATTGAGAATTCCCTTTATTGTATTGTAATAGATTCTAGAGTTCAGAAAAGATTGATTCTCATACTTTTGTGGAAGTTAATAGTTACTTTACTGGAGGGATATGTTTTGGGAGTTCTCTACTCCACTACTTTTAGTAAAGTCACTACATTTGTCCTATAAAGAGATTTAAATAGTAAGAAAAAAATCTTTATATCTGCCCATGCGTTTACCATTTCTGGTACTCTTTATTACATATTTCTATCCAGTATAATTTTCTTTTGACCCGAAAGACTTAAACATTTATCTATCTATCTATCTATTTATTTATTTATTTATTTATAATATTTATCTTCTGGTTATGATTTCTTTCATCCTTTGGATGTCTGAAATGCCTTCATTTTTGAAAGATATTTTTGTTGAGAATAAATTTTAGTTCGGTTGTATGTTCCTTTCAGTATATTAAAGATATTATTCATTGGTCATTTCATTTGTATTATTTCCAGTACAAAAGTTGCTATCATCTTTATCATTATTCCTATAAGGTATCTTCTTTCTTTCATTTGCTGTTTTTCACATTTTTCTCTTTTTCTCTAATTTTAAGCAAATACAAGTGATATTTACTTATATAATAAAATGAATTTGGGCAGCATCTATAAGAGGGCTGTCTGATAGTTGGTTACAAATTCTCATAAACAGTTGTTTACTTCTTGTTTTATGAAGTCGAGGGTAAATTTCCTTAGAATATTTGCGTACTGAGAAATGTGATGATTAATTGTATGTGTCAACTTGGCTGGGCCACAGGGCTTGGATATTTGGTCAAACATTATTCTGTGTGTTTCTGTGAGGAAACTTTTTAGGTGAGATTAACATTTAAATTGGTGGAGTTTGATTAAAGCAGTTAACACACACACGCACACATTCTGATGGTTCTGTCTTTCTGGAGAATCATAACTAATGTAAAGAATGAAACAATTTTTTTCTGCTTTACACCTATTCTAAAGATATGCATCTTTGGTTGTCCAGATTTGGAGAGATGGGAGTGTCTCCTATTGGACTCTTTACAAGAACAAGGTCTATGCATCATCTCTTACACTACAACTTGTGAGCCTGAAAAAATAAGCTTCAAATTTCCAAATAAAAGTCACTTTTTTTTCCTCTAGATTTCTGTCTGCACTTATATTTTGCTTATTCTTTTATAATTTTAGACCCACTCGATCATCCCTCTTTGCTTCTAAATCTATAACTGAACTCTCATCTAAGCAGATTTCTAAAAGTGAGATGAAAAGTGTGACCTAGGAAGAGACACACTACACTTCAAAGGAACTACTTGGCTGTTCTAACTGATAGACAGAAATTCAGGGAACATGTATAGGAATGGATGTGGGATAATGGTGGAATGACCATTAAGTTGAATCAGGCTGAATTATTTATATGGGCTCATTAAACAGAGATTCTGCATTTAATACTTCAGATTGGGGCATTAGAAAGGGCTTTAAAAGAGTGTGTGTTTGGTTGGCTGAAACATCAACCATCTATGGCAAACGCATTGGAAATGCAAAAGTCAAGGTGGGTGTGGTTATCATGAAGGACAATACAGTCAAAGAAGCAATCAGAACAGTCTGAGCCTGATACCAAAACCAGACAAAGACACAACAGGGAAAGAAAATTATTGGCCAATATCCCTGATAAATGTAGATGCAAAAATCCTCATACTTTAAAAGGACTGTATAGCATGATTAAGTGGGATGCAAGGATGGTTTAATATCTGCAAATTAATCAGTATGATACACCACATTAATGAAATGAAAGATAAAATCATATGTTCATTGCAATAGATACAGAAAAAATGTCTGACATTTTTCCAAAGAAGACATAAAAATGACCAAGTGCCATGTCAAAAGATGCTCAACATCACTAATCATCAAGGAAATATAAATCAAAACCATGAGATATCATCTTACACCTCTTAGAATGGCTAGTATCAAAAAGACAAATAACAACGGTTGGCGAGGATGTTGAAAAAAGGGAACCCTTGTGCACTCTTGATAGGGAGGCAAATTGGTACAGCCACTGTGGAAAACAGTATGAAAGTTTCTCCACAAATTAAAATAGAACTAGCGTGTGATCCAGCAATTCCACTTCTAAGTATTTTTTTTGAAGAAAACAAAAAGATATATGCATCTCCAAGTTATTGCAGCATTATTTACATAGGTAAGACATTGAAACAAACTAAATGTTCATCAATGGATGAATAGATAAAGAAGAAATGGTATCTACATACAATGGAATATAATTCAGCCATAAAAAGAAGGAATCCTGCTGTTTGTGACAATATCGATATGTTTTGAGGACATGCTAAAATAAATAAGTTAGAGAAAGACAAATATTGGATGATCTCACTTATATGTGTGATCTAAGAAAACCCTCATAGATACAGAGAAGTGAAAGATGGGCGGGGGGAGGTTTGTGGAGACCAGAGAAATGAGCAAAAGTGGTCTAAAGGTAGAAACTTCCAGTTATAAGATAACTAAGTCCTGGGAATATAATGTGCAGCATGGTGACAATAGTTAATACTATGTTGCATATTTGAAAACTAATAAGAGAGTAAATCTTAAAAATTCTCACCATTATTTGGTGATGAATATTAACTCAACTTATTCTGGTAATCATACTGTGACAGCCTACTGAAATGTGATAAGGTAAGAGTTAATTTAAAAACCTGAAAATTAGACAAAGGAAGTCTATACTTTAGTAATGTTTAACTAAAGCAAAAAGGCCTAGTTCCCGGAACCCTTAACTGCCTCCCGTTAATCATGAAATTTTTAACATTGTAACAACGAGCTTATACGCTAACTGCCAATTTTAGCTTGTGTCGCCCTGCTCGCTTGTCTGGCATGAGAAACAATCAATTGTATATAAGCTGGACATGATTCTTGTTCGGGGCTGCTCCTAGCAAGGACAGCCGCTGGCTAATAAACAGCCTTTAGAGAATACGTGGTTTGGTCTATTCAATATTGACCACAACAATACACCAAATAATTATATTTTATATGTAAAACGAATACAATGTTATAAATCAATTATAAACAAACTAACAAACCAAGGCAAAAAGTCCATATCTTTCACAACCAAACACTGCTAGAAGAGTCAAGGGTATGGTTTAGAGCAGATGAGTAGCTTTTAAAAACCAGCAATTTCTGCTCGCCACTTAGAATCAAACTAAACTAAAGTCTCTGGGGCTGGCACTGGATGTCAGTCTTTTTAAAAAGCATTCCAGATTATTCTAACATGTAGGAGAGTTGAGACCATCAGTACAGAGCATCAAGTCTTGCTTTGCTGTGTCTGTTCCATTTGTGGACCCACATTGCTCTCTCTGAACACAGGAAACAAAGTGGAGCAGAGGAGGAGTGCAGCCCCAATCTTGAGAACCTGTGAATAATAAGCTGCTTTACAAGGCAAAAGGACTTCGGTGAGGTAAATGAGGTTTGGGGCCTTAAAAGAGAAAGGTTATCCTGGATTATCCGGGTGGGCCCAAACAAATTATAGAAATTCTTAAAAGTAGAGCAAGTTACTTAAGTTGTTTCCCTTGAAGAAAAGTTATGATTGAATTTTTATCTGCTCTTTTTCTGCTGAGGAGGATTTAATATGCCTGAACATATTCAGACTATGCCATGCTTGTAATTTGCTCTTTCTTTTGTTCCAAACGTCTGGCAACCTTTTATTTTCTAATTTTAAAGTTATTTTTAAAAAATCTGTTCTCATTTCAAGGTGCAAGACAAACCAGAAAATTTCCTTGGAATTCCAGGCAAGATAGGCTGTTAATCAGCCTCTTCCCACCACTCCCACCTCCAAAGCTGACAGACTCCAGGAAAACCCATGGCTGGCTACCTGCTTGTTGGCCCAGTTTAGCCCAAACTCAGGGTAGTCCTCACTTCTAGAAGGTTCTTCAGGTAAATCTAGAGCTCCTCAGGGGCTATCATCCCTCCTGTGATAATGCCAGCACTTCAAATTGATGCATGTGGAGCTCACACAAAACCTGATGCATGTGGAGCTCACAGGCACATTGGTTGCCACTTAATACATCAAAGACTCAACTTAATGCAAAATACTATAGCACTCCCAAGAGTAATGTGAGAACATTCCCAATGTCCCAGTGTATCTCTAAGGGCACAGTCACCTGGAAAAATAATGATAGAAATTCAAAACACTCCTGATTTGTTTTAAGTGTTTAGGTCAGGGTTATCTTAATTGTCTTTAAAACTACGAACTTTCTACAGCATAAAAGGCTGAGGCACCACCATGGTTTTCCTGAAAAGGTATTATTATTTGTTCTCCTAACTCAAGAGCTTTCTGTTAGTTCACACACACAAAAAGAAATTGGATGAATAAAACGAACATTGATGAAGGTAAAACAAAGATATTAATACAGCACTACTGAAGGATGGGTATAGTAAAGGGACCCTTTGTTTATCCTCTAAAATTAAAAGGCCCCAAACAAGGTAGCTCTGTTTACCGCAGTTTGAAGGAATTTAAAAGGCAGGAAGGAAAAGATAGCAGTGAGAAACTTGACCTGCAATCACTTAGGACAATAGGCAGATTAATCAGGGTAAAGATAGATTAACAAGACAGAGTAGTTTGGCTCCCTCTCCAGCTGGAGGCCCAAAACCTATATACACAAAAGTGGTGAATGGTCTAGGTTTGGAGAAGAGTGGGCGAAAATGTCTAGATGGGCTGCTTTACACGGGAGCTTTGTGGGTCCCAGGCTTGGCTTATCCCATGTGTAGTTGTGATCCAGGCTCGCTGCTAGGAATAGGACCGCAGATGTAGAATATTACATTAGTGTAGTAGGGTGCCTGCGCCCAGCTCATGTAAACACGATTCAGCTTATTGTTTCACGCATGTGTGGCAGAATATTGTACTCTGTTACATGATATAGAGAGCCCAAGTGGTCCCCTAACTAAGCAGGAGCAGAAGCATATTCCCCGCAATAGAAGCATGCTCCTGACATAAAGCTGGTAACTGCCGTTTCATTCTCATGTCAGTCCCTCGTGCGTTCTTCCAAATGGGTGTCTCACCACCGAAACCTTCCTTTCTTGATCAGTTTGGCACTGGCTAAGTGAAAACCCATTGTGCTACCAAACCTATTTGTGGGCTACAATTAGATTAAGAGAATAGAGAGATATAAGCATTGATGGGATTAAGGTAAAAATTAGGATGAAAATTGGAATGTTTAAACAGGTTTTAAGTGGAGAGATTATATCTCCTTTATCTGAATGTTTTATGGTAATGGATATTATGTCTGACTTGGGAACTCTTTACCTATCAAGTATCATAAGATGTAAGGCATGTAAATCCACCCTTCAAGCAACAGGCTAAATGGAAACCAAACAGTATAGAAAGGAAGCTGCACTACCAGTACAGACAAATTCTCCGTACAGTAGTCCTGTGTGGAGCAGCTACTGGAGCTTATGGAAAAGCCTCTGAGCACCTCTCAGTGGTGACTATTTGGATTTTGAACTAAATAATTTCCATTCAAGGGGCAGTTACTAGCTTGCTATTGGACATTAATTGAAATGGCCCCTGTAAAATAATCTTGAAACCTGAAATACATATGATGTCTTGGATAATAGAGAAACAGTCTAACATTAAGGACAGTTCCATAAAAATGCAGAAATGGTTTATACAGGATCATGTTGCCAGGAGAATGAATGCAGGGGTTTTGTTAATAATTGTGAACAGGGAACCTCTTTTCCCCTGGGGCTGACTTTGGAACTGTACAGGGAGCTGCTGGATTCTACTGTTACTTGGGCAATGTCTTGTAAACAGTTCTCAAGTGACCTGCGAAGAGCTGCTTGGTTTATGGGTGGCAGTTCCAAGTGAATGAACAACATACTGTTTAGAAGGCTGCTGCTCTGATCAAAGAAGGTAAAACAGATCTGCTCTGTGAGCTGAACTGCATACTGTTTTCCTAACAGTGATGAAAGAATTGAACAATAAAAAAAGCCCCGATGGTTTGGTTTTTAACACACTTATGGGCTCTGGCCATGTGGTCAGGCAGAAGAGCAATAAAAACCTGACGCATTAAAACAATGTCCACATGTGGCACAGTCCTATGGAAAACATTATGGGAATCTGAGGGTTGCATTAAAGCAGTACATGTTGACACCCATCATTACAACTCCCTTCCAGGTCTAGAAGGTGATTGGAATTAATGAGTGGGTATCTTGCTTTCCTCACTTGAGGTGGCCATTGGAATCCATGAAGTAAGTGGATATTGGGGGCTGCAGCAATGCAGAGATGGCTGAATCTAGACATATTCCCCTTGCATTCTCTGAGGCACAAAATACCAAAGAACTGCTCTGTCTGCCAACAAGAGACAGAGACTGAAAATGGCTGTATCACAGATGCCCAGGGGGAAGGCCTTGAGCCTGGCAGGCCAGTCAGGCTGATGCTGGTAGTTGCAGAGCAGCAACTTCAAATCTGTCTTAATGGAAGTAGACACTGACACTGGACTGGGCTTGGCTTACCTGCTGGTAGCTGCAAATGCTCAGAGTGCTGTAAAATAACCAGAACAGAAGACATTACACCGATTTGGACTGCCAAGTCACATTTCTTCAGACCAAGAAACATACCCTACAGCCCATAATGTCTGGCACTGTGTGGATCCCAGGCCTGGCTGGTCCTAGGTCTGGCTGTGATCCAGGCTCGCGGCTAGGAATAGGACTCCAGATTTAGAATGTCACATTAGTGTAATACGGTGCCTGTGTCTAACATATGTAAACATAATTCAGCTTATTGTATCACGCATGTGTAGCTGAATGCCACTATTGTACTCTGATATATGTGGAGCCCAGGTAGTCCCCTGGGGAGCAGAAAGGGAGCACAAGAAAGGGAGCAGAAGAAGAACAGAAGCACATTCCCTGCAAGAGAACTGCACTCCCCCCAATAAAGTTGGTGCCTGCCATTTCATTCTTATGTCAGCCCCTTGTGCATTTTTCCAACTAGGTGTCTCACCACCAAAAACCTTCCCTTCATGATCAGCTCAGCGCTAACACTTGGGCAGAGAGATATCCTCCTCAGAGTAATTGTTTGGAAAAAACTGAAATGGGCAATTGAAACATTCGTTGTCTAAAACCAAGTGGCAGGGATAGAGAGTCACGAAGGAGTGGCTTACACACCTTCATGAGTGTGTGTTCACACTCAACCTGAATGGGGCAATGAAAATGTCTCCAAAAGAGAGGTTCCTTTCTTTTTTCTGGTGGATCTGGGGAGAGGTTGGGGCAGAATGCTGATACAACTACATAATTTTTCCCAAGTGGGGAGGATGTAGGTATGACTATATTTCACCTCAACTTTCTTTCTACCTAATGCAATGGTCTCTGAGCAGGGCTGCAACTACAAGTGCCAGAAACAGAAATAATTTCTAAGCAAGAAACTATAACTATATTGTTAAACCTTTATGCAGAATTCCTAAGGGGCTGACAGTGACTGCAGCTGTATTGCCTAGTGGTCAGTTAGCCCACTAGTTCTGTACTATGTGACCCTCCCCTCTATGAATGAGAGCGGATTGAGGGGATGGCACTTGCTAGACAGGTATTGCTGCCTGCAGTCTTGACAAGCACAGCAGCCAAACCTAACATCCCTTCCAAAGGTAGAAAAGCTTGGTATAAATGTAGAGAATGAGGGATAGTAGCTGCGGGTAAAAGAATGAGTAAATGGGTTATGTAATGAGGGAAATCTAATATTACATTACCACCTCAAAAGGGGTGTGAGCAAGAGATAATATTGTCTCTTAGCTCAGTTATATAGCAGATGCCTGAAAGGGCGAAGCCACGTATAGCTGAGACCATTTCTGCTTTTGTGGCCTGACAAAATTGATTGGAGCTTGAAACCTGAGTGGCCTCACCCTGGAAGACATTTTCATACAATAGGATGATGAACTGGACTAATTTTAAATGACTGATGGGACTCTGCTAATGTGCCAGCATTTTTTCTTAATTACTAAGATCTTTTTACTATAAGGAATCTGTGGGCAAAACCCAGAAGGTAGCCTGTGGTATAAGAGAAAATATTTGATCTTTGTCCCTGGTTCCTGGCTCCCCAAATCTCCTTAGTGACAAGTGTGTCTTTGGGAGGCTAATGAGATAACTCTGGGCTGAGGGGTCCTAGATAGCTTCAGGATGGGGGCGGTTCACCAGGCTACAATTAGGGGGTTGGAACTTTCAGCCTCACTTCCCAACCTCTGGGAAGATGGGCTGGAGGTTGAGTTCAATCATCAATGGCCGATGATTTAATCAATCATGCCTATGTTGGAAGCTTCCATTTAAAAAACCCTTAATGAGGTTCAAAGAGCTTCTGAATTGGTAAACTCATGCCCCAACTCCACAGTGACAAAGGCTTTTGCACTTGGGACCCTTCCAGACCTCACCCTACGTACCTTTTCATCTAGCTGCTCACGTGTAACTTTTATACAAACTGTAATAGTAAGCTTAGCATTTTCCTGAGTTCTATGGGTTGTTCTATCAAGTTATCAAACTTGGGCAAGGGGGACCTACAGCTTAGTAGCCAAGTCAGAAGTGCAGGTAACATGGGGACCTGATGCTTGAGACTTGAATCTGAAGTGAGGGCAGTCTCATGGAAAGGAGCCCTGAATGTGTGGGGTCTGATGCTAACTCCAGGTTGTCGCAGAATTCTCTGCAGGACACCCAGGTGGCATCAGAGAATCATGCCACAAAGAAATGCAGAGTAAGAGGAAGCATGTTAGCCTCTAGCTTTTCTCATCCCAGAGCAAAAGATAAGCAAACATAAGCATTTATAACAACATATCCTCAGGTCTGTTACCAGCTGTTCATGATCCAGACTTTGGAACTACATCTAAACTAGAAAACTAAGATGGTGTTTTGTTTCTTGTTTGTTTTTCAGTCCTTTGTGGGGGGGTCCAATAAAAAAATAATGAATATTCGAGATTCTCTCCTCAGAACTATTTCTATGTACAAGGAAATATAAATATTAATATAACACACCAGTGCACATGTAGGCCCACTGAAGTCTTTCAGACCTTAGTGTTCTAATCCTAGTAAGAGACAAAGGCAGGGAGTAACCACCTCACCACCCTACAATGCCGCTCCACTTATTTATAAGTATGAACTGGAATAGATAAAAGTTGGACCCCATATTCAATCATCAAGAGACTAAGTTGAAAAACATCATTTATTAGTTAGCTCCTGTTCTTCTGGCCAAACCTGAGTGCCTACAAAATATTAGAGAAAGTTTCAGTCTCAGCTCTTTGCTCCAAGAATTGAAATTTGTCATTCTTTTTCCATCCTTTCCCTCGTAAGCACCTGAACTCTCTTCCTACATTAGGAGACTTCACACACAAAGAGTCTTAGTGGGAGGCAGAGATGACCTTCCTCTATTAAAGTGGGAAACCCACTTTCCCAAACATTTTTGTATCTGGACCTGGCATGAGGTCAGGCGACTACATGCCAGACTCTAACTCAGGACATGGTGACACAGAGGCTGGAACTGTGCAGAATGCACCTGTCAGTTAACAACATGCAGTTGCCGGAAGCAGCAGCGATAGCAATCTTAGCCCCAGGGTCCACTGTCCAGCATGAGGGATGCCAGTGGTGTGAGCAGTGACATCTGTGTCCAGCAGCAGGGGCAGTCGTCCCTGTGTGGACTTGACCTTAGGTGGACTGCCGATCTGTTCCTGGCTGTGTAGCCTCAAGCTTGTTTGGAGAAATTCCCTAAAATAGTATTAGACCCCACCATTATACACACGTATGTCTAAATTAGAAAAAGCTGAGATTCCATTGTTTGCACCAAGAAATCAACCTGGGAAATAGTATCAGAGAGCAAGCATTCAGAGATTTTATTATACTGTCCTGTGACTCACTTCCTAAATCTTTCACCTGTCTATAATCCCTTGTAGAGAAAACACATAGTTATCAACATCACGTCTTAATTAACAATATGTATCCTCCCCTGTCTTTCTGAGGAGGAAAAAACCCACTTTTACATTTGGATTTAAGAGCCCTCCCCACCCTGAACTCTGTCACTGACCTCAGTGTTTTACAATCTGGCTGAATCCCAGGATTATTTGTGGATATTTTACGAAACACTCAGGATCCTGCCCGACCCACCGTGTAAGAATTAGGCACAAGACCAAGAATCGCTTTTTTAACGAGCCCTGCATGTGAGGCTGTTGCACAGCCATGTGGGAATCCTGGTCTAGGTTCCTGCTACCAAAAGTGTGATCTAAAGACCAGCACCTTGTTAGAAATCCAGATCATACCCTCTTCTCCAAACTTCCTGAGACCTAACAAAATGTCCAGGTGAATTCTGTGCACAGAAAAGTGTGAAACTCCCTGGTCTATGTATTTTCTTGATGCAGAGACAGAACTGTGCCATCTGCTATGTGTGTGTGTGTGTGTGTGGTGTCTGATTAGATCACTCAGCATATGCTCCACAAGATGAGCAATTTTTTAAATTTTACTTCACTGATATTCCTCAGATGCAAATACTGTGTCACGTATCCGGCAACCACCATTATCAGCTGAATGAATGATCAGTGTACAGCACTTCTCAATTGTTAGAGATAGTATCTTTAGTAATATGGCCTCAGATAAAATGCTGTTTGGTGGCAGCTACAGCATAAAGTCAATTATTGGCATCAATGTCACCTCTACTTTTCTCACAAGAACTGCTTTCCTTCCTTTCCCTCATCTCTTCTTCCCACACCAACCCTCCTACACACCACAATACACAATTATATTTATCTCTTCAGAAAACAATGATCTTTGACTTATGGGTCCTATTTTTCCAACCAAATAGAAATTGAAAGTAGACACTCCTTTATAAATCTCTGAGTTAGGACTGAAGCCAGCACCAGGGCTAAGGGTGGGCAAGCAGAGCACAATTCCAACAGGAATTTATCTGAGAGATTACAAGGTCCCTTCTCTCTGCTAATTTTAAATGATTCTGGTTCCTTTGAGAGTTTGGTAAAAGTTGGAAAGAACAATCAAACCGTAGAGGGAGACAAGAGAAGGATAATCTGAAAATTCATCTCTTGATACCACAGACTCCTGTGTGCAGGGACCACTCCAAGCCTGGTGGGGACAAAAAAAAAGGAAAACACTTCCTGCTGATGACAGATAGGAGACACCATAAGGAAAATGAGTCTAAGACTCCTAATAAGAATAAAAACAGTCATGTTTCTCTATAAAAACAAACCAACAAACAAAAACAAACACCCAGAGGATGGGGTTGAGGGCTGTACTCAGGCCTGAGACTAGGCTGACACAGCCACATGAAGCCATCACTGCCCACAGTTCTGGAGATGTTCTTTATTAGAATCATTTACAAGGCCTGGGTGATGTTTGAGTCCCTGTGATCACAGATCCTGGTGGGACAAGCTTCTACTGAAAGAAAAAGGAAAAGGAGCAGAGAGGTGACACAGCTGAAGAGTGACCATGTCGAAGTCCACAATGTACTGAGCACCAACAGGGCACAGGCCTCACACATGTCTGGTCCTCAGCCTCTCCTGCAACAAACTCAGCACAGCAAATACAAGAATTCTGGAAAGTTCCCAGGGTTTCCATTTATTTTGTTTCTCAAAGTTAGGATTGTCTCTTTTAAACACCCCAGCAACCCTCTATGGCAAGAACTGAAAAAAATTCATATTTATATTATTCCCGTAAGGCAGTAAGAAGTTGCAGCTCAGTGCAACACGAAGTAAAGGCAGGGATGGGAACAGCACAGCCTCTGCTGGAACAGGAGAATGGATGAGGGAGGAGACACAGGTCAGTGTGGGGAAGGGGAGTTTGGTGGGCAGGGGGCGGGCGGGTCACCGCACCTCCTCACATTGTGCTGAGAGGAACAAAGACACATTCAGATGCCCTTTGCAGAAAGAGAAATCAGAGGTTCTTCAAGTCACAAAGTGGGAGCATGAACAAATCTTGCACCACTCGTTCCCCCACAAGGCAGCTGTCTCATGCTACAGAAAAAAGTAATCATGAACAAATTCAGGTTAGTCGCTGTATGTGGTGACATTCTCAACACTCCACCACATGCTCAAAATGTCCCAAAGAATGCGCATTACCCAGTCCTGTCCCTTCTTCCCCAGCCCCTCGCCATTTTAGGCCACCCAGGGTCTCACCTTTAGAAGCCGTGAGAGACACATCAGAGCCTTGGGCACTGTCACTGTCTGGGGTAGGACAAAACAGGATGTGGTCAGAGCTCATAAGAGATGTGGCTAAAGGAGGAATCATGGGGGTGGGTGAGCTCCCCCCACGGGCTCCCAATTACACTATCCCAAGGGTTTCAGCGATCACCCTCCACCATACTCACTTGCAGCCTTAACGTAGATCCCGCCTTTTCCACCTGTGGGAAGAAAACATCTTATGAGAAGCCAGGAAAGGGGGGTGGAGGCCATGAGGTGCTAAAGGAACCCCCTAGTCCTGGACCCCAGAGAAGTTTCCAGAACTGTGAATTCAAACCCAAGGCACGATGAGGAAACCTAAGGAAAGTACATGTGGGGGGACTGGACCGATCATCCAACTGGAGGTCCGTTCTCAGCAGAGACCTTCCCCTTTACCCTGTGACAGCTAGGAGTCAGGTCCCCATCACCAGAATCATCGAGGGGATAAATCCGTCTTTCATTTTTACACGTGCATTAATACAGAGTACGTGTTAGCAGATGGGGCCCCAGGCTGGGAAGGAACGCGTGTGCGGACGGTAGTTCCCATTAACGAGGCAGGACACACTCTACCTGGGGCTTGAAACCCCACAGTGGGACAAGAAAACTCAGGCCCCACCCCTTCCCTACCTGAGCGCTTCCTCCTCCACATCACAGCTCCAAACACAGCTCCAATGACCACAACTCCAAGGAGGGCCAGGGCAGCAATGATGACCACGTTGGGGATGGTGGCCAGTGAAGGAGGCTCTAGGAAGGGAACGGAGGGAGGGTGATGACCCTGACTCCGGGGCCTCAGGCTCAACCCTGCTGAAGTCCTCCAGGGGCTCCTGCTTCCCCTGAGAAGAGGCTCTGTATCCACAGCCCCCGCCTTACCCCATCTCAGGGTGAGGGGCTGGGGCAGCCCCTCGTGCTGCACGTGGCACGAGTATCTCTGCTCCTCTCCAGCAGGCACCACCAGTGACACCCACTTCTGGAAGGTCCCATCCCCCG
>PVKZ01007740.1:0-20565 GCA_004027375.1 Macroglossus sobrinus | reverse complement strand
ATATAAAGGGGAGGATTTGCATAATCACGGTTGCCTTGGATACCGAACCGCAGAACATTCCATTTCCTTATATGACCCAAAAATGCAGAAGGGTCCCGGGAGAGGAAGGGGCTGCAAGGTCAGATTAGTTTAAGCAAATGGCTCAAGGGGCCCAGGGCATGTCAGGGCATGTCAGGGCAACTGACTTTATGCTGTCTATCCTATCAAATAGCACAGGGCAAGGCAGACCCTGTCCCAAGGCGAAGTTGCCTAGATCTCAGGTATGAGAGCCTTGATAAGAACTGCTCCCGACAAATTTATACAACTCAACAAAAATAAGAACCACCACAAAACACTAAATAATACAATGGGCACGGGACCTAACAGACACTTCACCAAAAAAGACTTAAAAACAGATATGTTTTATTATATTTTTGTTGAATGTAAATACTGCATATAATTTTTTTTCTATGTAAACAACAGTGAGATTACATTGTATAGATAATGGTCTACAATTTGCAAATTTTCTTTGAATGAAGCTGTCTATACAAGGTAACGTGCTTTGGAATTCAAAATGCTATTGAATAAATTATTCACTAGTTCAACAAGATGAATTTGTTTTAAAAATCTGCTGTACAACATTGTGCCTCTAGTCAATAATACTTTATTATACGTTTCAAACTTGTTATTAAGAGAATAGATCTCCTGTCAAGTGTTCTTACAGAGAGAGAGAGAGAGAGAGAGAGAGAAAGAGAAAGAAAGAGAGAAACAAGGATACAAAAAGACTTTTGGAGATAATACAGAGGTCTATTTTCTTGATTGTAGTGATGGTTTTACATGTGTATACATATGTCCAAACTGGCCTAATTGTATATATAGGTTTATATAGGTTAACTATATGTAGGTTTCATAGGTTAATTATACCTCATAATGTTGTTAAAAAAAAAAAAAAGACTTAGAAAACATGGAGTATTTTAGAATTTTCATTAGGAGAGTTTTTAATGACCTTTAAAAAATTTAGAACATATAAAAGTTTTGTGATGCTATATAAGTGGATAAAGTAAGAATATAATTAATAGTTTATTTTTAATATTAAATAGTTAAATAGTTACAGTAGCAGTAATAAAATCAATGTCTTCAAATTCACATAAAACATTTTAATTGCATCATATTAAATCTTATTAACCTAAATAGTTATCCTTTAAAAAGTTATGATATAATCTTGATTATATGTTAAATTTTCTTAATTAGATATCAAACTTAATCCATATAACAATTATATGAATACTACAACTATCCTCACTTTACAGATAAAGGAATTGGAATTTATATCTTGCCCAAGTTCACACAGTCAAATTCAACAGCTATTCTTGCCTTAAAACATTCAAACTTCTCTCCCTAAGCTTTTAACTACAAGGACTGCATCCTTACTGGTAAAAGAACAGGTTGTGTAGATCTACTGTTTCACATAGTTAATAATAAACAATGTGTGTTTTATAATATCTGTAAAAACAATCAAAACATTATATTTAATTCTACTATTTTACAAAGTCAGAAATTAAGAATTTAGAAATGTATCATGCAATAACAAAAATGATCATAGAATATTTGGTATTGATAGCATTTAGTAAGTCCTTTTAAACAAAAGCAAAAACAAAACAAAAAAACAAAAACCAGCATTTCTTTCATAATCAGATGGCCAGGCATAGAAAATCAATAGTAAGATAATAACTTCATTGAAAGGACACATAAAAAATGACTAGCTACTCAACATCTACTTTATACATAGATGATCCCCATGTAGACAACACAAAAAATATGTACTTTCGATTGTAACTAATGAAGTCTCTGGAGTTGCTAGTATCATTATGAAGTTCATTTATATAAAGGTACAAAAACAAATGTGTTAGGAACATCGGGATCCTATGCTAAAATCAACTATGAAATATAGTGCATATGTAATTCAAAATGAACATAAAATGAGAAAATATAGTCAATTGTTAAGTTACTGAAAAATCAGCACCATTATTCTCTATCTTGACACATGTAGCAAATATCTTTTCTGTAGTATTAGCAAACATTACATAGAAAAAATTTATACCCCACCAAGTCACCCAATGTCACTATAATAACAAACAAATAATTTGGAAAGAACACATAAGCATATTTTAATATGGACATAAGCTTATTAGTGAAAGTTATATCTATCCTAACAAAAATTTTATCAAAGTATTTGCTTCAAAATAATACTTCTGATGTACTGCAGAAAGATTTTCAGCCAAAACAGGTCATCCATAGCTAATTATACGGCTTTTGTCTTTCTGAATATATTATGATTGGCAAGCTGCCAATGGACATGTGTAAATAATGAATAAAATCATGAATTTTAAAATTCTAAACCACTGGACCAGGCTGCTGTCTTGATAGCATAATATTAACTTCCACACCTGGTCCCCATTCTGATAATTCGAAGTATCTTCATCAGATTTATTTGCATTGCCTGCTCTTAAATATTAACACTAGTAATATAAAAGAATTACAATATGTTTTTAAATTTTTTAAATGACTAATTTGGCTATACAACTACTTTAATAAAGTTCTACATTTTTTAAAATTAGTGCAATTATTATTCACCTTAACCAATTTCTTTGAATTGTTTTATCTTAGCCCATATTCATCCTACCCATGCTTAGTTTATTTCCATTGGATTACCTATATACAGCACCTCCATTTTTGAAGTCAGAAGTCATGTTATCTCTTCCTTTGTATCATTCTTAAAGGCAGCTAGCTTAGTAGTATGTTCTCCTTGAGTATTCAGATTTCTCCTTTAATCAGTCATCTGTTTGTGTCAGATGAGACAGAAACAACTATTCAATATTCCCTCTGTAATAAACATTCATGCATTTATAAACCATTAACTTGCTCTACAAAATTATTTTTTTCTAAGACAAATAATTCTTCCCAAATTAGTTCTGCCTTTAAAAATTAATTTAAAGGCAGATGTAGTGGTATTTTGCCAATATATTAATTCTAGAAGTTTATTTGTTCCCCAAAACAGTTACCTAAATATTAAAGAAATTTAATTTTCATAGTTCCTTGTATTATTCAAGAAAATATCTCTCATTATTTAACTTTTATTATATTCTTGATCTTTTTCTCTTATGTATAAAGAAACTTTAGATACATTTGACATTTATGGAATATTTGGTTTAGTCTTCGCTATAAATGTTCACAATACATTTCAAACTTTTTAAAATTTACTTTTAAGTAAACTTTAAAAACTTAAAGGACAAGTCATATTCAGTTAGAAGAGCATTTAGTAGCTATGTATTCCATACATCTGACTTTTATAACTTTTAACAAGGATGACATATGTAGGTCATATTTGCCATCAATATAATTTTCTATGTCCAAAGTAGGAACTACTGATTATGTATTCAGTATTTCCAAATTAGAGTCAAGCCTTATAATCTTTTTTTATAATGTGACTTTAGACTACCGATTAATTGGATTTTGTGTTTTAAACCAGCTGTTTTTAAATTGATTTTCTTTAGAGCCATTCAGGGAGCTTAGACATAATATGCAATTCTAGGTCTGCTCCTTGCAGATTTGGATTCAGTATACCTGGCAATCTGCATTTTGATAAAAATCCTCAATTAATTCTTAGAATATTAGATTGAGACACATTAAAGGTTAATTTTAGGAATATTTGGTCTTAAATATTCAAATCAATTATCTCTTTTTAAAAATGTATTTGTATATATTTATAAATTTATTTTGCTTATTCTTTTTTATTTGTTTGATGTTATGGACTAAATATTTACCCACAAAATTCATCTGTTGAAGTCTTATACCTCAGTGTAGCTGTATTTGGAGATTAGACTTCTAAGAAAGTAATTAAAATAGGCCCTGACTTGATAGAATTAATATTCTTATAAGAAGAGTACCAGAAAGCTCACTCTTTTTGTCAGCTCACACTCTTATGTGATGACATAACAATAAGATGGCCATCTGCAAGCCAGGAAAAGAGCTCTCACTGGAAATTAACTAAGTTGGTACCTTCAACTTGGACTTCTAGCCTCTGCAACTATTAGAAAATAAAAGGTAATATGCATTGTTTATCCTTTCTAGTATATTATATTCTTTTTAAAAGCTTACATTATTTTTTTATCCCAAAGAAGATTTATCTTACTAACTCATTCCTTTGGAATATCTGTATTATTTTTTATTATGATAGTTTATCAAAATTCACCTAATTTATAAGTCATATTTATAAAAGGTATTATGGTGGAACTAAATTTAGGAATTAATATTTTAATTATCAAGATTGTTCTTTTAGAATAAAAAAGAATAGTATACTTTCTCTTAAAGTATCACACTGTGTCAAACTGAAGAACGCTTTCTTATTTTTTTTTTATTGAGAGAGTTTATTGTTATGAAAGAGAGTAAACAAGTCTCTCTTAAAGATAAATCCAGATAATTTGTGAAGATATTTCTCTCTCAAGAAAGTAGAACTACTTCACTCTTTTTTTAGTATATATTCTTAGTGGCTTTTTCTGAAAGAATAAATTATAAAAAGGAGGGCAGCGGTAACTCTACATTGTAGAAACTTGAAAAACATGGCTTTGGGTAAATATGCATTATTATCAATGATGAGCCCTGTTGATAGCACTACTTCCAGGTAATGTGATGAGCATAGTACTTTACTTTTATAGAATTTCTTTTAAATTACATAATTCTAGTTTAAACCCCAGGAGAGAAATACCAGGTAACCCCCAACTGAGTGACATTGTACAGAATATCTTACCAGTACTCCTTAAAACTGTAATGCCATTAAAAACATGGAGATTCTGAGAAACATCACAGCCAAAAGAAACCTAACAAGAAATAAAGATTAAATATAATCTATTTGGATGGAATCCTGAAACAGAACAAAAACATTAGGAAATTAATTATATCTGAATAAATTGTGTAGTTTAGTTAATAGCAATATGCCAAGTTTGGCTATTGAGTTGTGACAAATTTACCATGAAAATATAAAATGTTAAAGGTAAAAATTATAGCGGGTGTATGGAAACTCTGTCTTATCTTGGCAAATTTTCTGCATATCTAAAAGTAGTCTAAAATAACATTAATAAAAATTATAGATTGTTAGATAAAACTTGTGATTATATTATCCATTCACTTAACAAACATTAAATGTTTGCATTTGCACCCTTCGACACACACACATTTTGCTATGGTTTTTTTCTTTTAAAAAAACCTTGTTATTTATTTATACAGGGCTTTTTTATAGTAATAATTAACTAAAGAATATTATGTTGTTCCCTTTAAATAGGGCATGATCCTTCCTGTGTACTAGAGTTTCTATCCAACCCATCTATCTCATTTATTTTGTCTTCTTAGTCCTTTCAGGCATTTACATTCATAACTCACAGCTTGGGTAGATAGATAATATGTTAGACCAAAGGTGGTAAATAGTATGATAAAAACCATAAATGTTTGCTTTATGGTATGTAAAGAAAGAAGCAACTAATTCCAGTTTTCTGATGATATTAAAATATATTTCACAGAAACATTGTTCTCAAATACAAATAAAAGTGTTTCAGAAAGAAATATAATAAGGCAGGATAGGCTGGGATGCTACCACTTCTGAATTTTGGTTAATCACCAGAATTACCTGAGAATTTGTTAAAATACAAATTTCCAAGGGCAGTGTTTTTTTTAAAGTGAGGTCTCATTGCTAGTAATGTTAACATCACTACGAATTTTTGAGAAATACAAGTTTTTGAGCCCTAACCCATATCAACTGAGTCATAAACTCTGGAGATAGAACTCAAAAATCTGTATTTTTCCCAAGTCCTTCAGGTAATTCTAATTTCAAGCTAAATGTTAGAACCACTTCCAAAAGGTTTAATATAGTTATCTTAGGCAGCATTATTATTATTATTACTACTACTACTACTATTATTATTATTATTTTGCCTAGAATTCATGAAGAATGTGGGAAGTACTGCCTGTACAAAGATATATTGTAGATAGATATGTCTATACTTAGTCCTACTCAAGTCGTAGAATGCAATGTTATTCTTTGATACAGAATAATGAAAGTTAAATAATCAAAGAACAAGAAAATATATCTATATGCAGTACTTATCACCTGACATTCATTCTAGATTATTTGACCAAAGGGTCAATATCTACTTCTATGTTTTTGTTTGTTTATTTGTTTGTTTTTAACTACACTTTTAGCAATTATATAGTAAGTATAAAAAAGTATCCATTCATTTTTTTGTGTCATCTAAAGAGTGAACAGCAAAAGAATATGTTGAACAAATTTAAATAGAAGTTATGAAAAATCTGTATAAAATATGTCTTGACATTAATACATACCTTTAAATTTACTCATATAAAGCTATTGTATTTATGACAAGAAAATTGATATATATTAAGTCAATAGAAACAATCATGAATTCTGACCTATGAGCATTATATAAAATTAAGTATTTCTACTAAAGAGTGTGATTTAAATAATTTAAAATTAAATAATTAAATATAATTTTATTAACAAATTAGGATAAAGTACAATTTAAAATTATGCTAAATTTAAATATAATTGAAGTTTTAATTTAAAAAATAGAAAGTTAAGAATCATTTGTGTTCTTGAAAAATTTCATATAAAAACAAATATGAAGTTTTAAAAATATATTAACTCTGGTTATATATTAGATTTTTCTGAAATAATTTAACTTATACTGATGGTTTTGACTTACTCATATTTTATATTTTGAGATGAAAATAGATCTTTGTGATACTATCATAAGCAATGTAATTAGATCCTGCTGATGACTCTCTGACAGCTTGAAAAGCAATAATTGTGGTGGGTTTTCTATTGCTATCTCCTTGGCATTTGTAGAATTAAATTCCTTTAAATTAAAATGCACACAAGGCTCAAGCCAAGATGCTTTTGGCAAAGCTGTGAGAAAACAGGAAAAGGGAGACAACTTTCTGCTAATGAGGATATAGATCTAGTGTAATTCATTAGTAAAAATTAAAAAAACAGACACATGAGAATATTTTTTACTTAAAGGTAAACATATGAGATATTTAGGTTATAATTCATCTGCATAAATGCTGTTTGCTCAACATAAAACTTTTTGTCCAGATGGGTCTTTCCTACCCTGTTTTTATAATCCTTTCTCCCTTAATTCATAATCAAAATATAATTAAATTAGTGCTGTTCTCTGTATTTGGTCATATCTTTTTGGTGATTAAACCTTGGTATATTTATTTTCCAATCAGAATATACTTTTCCAAAGTAATCTAAAAAAATATCCTGTCCATGGGTGTTTCTTTGGTAAATATTCATTATATATGTTCTCAAAATGAGAAAAAGTTTAATTCACAAATTATTTATAGAAGACAAACGATATCAGACAATATGAAAGAGGAAAGTTTTTTTATCTTTCAATTCTCTTTATTTCTTTCAGACCAACACTAATGTTGTTATTATTCTATCCGTATTGATAAAGTCATCACCCCACCCAGCAGCCTTTTTTAGAGGTCCTAACAATTGTCTTTTACAGATTGTCCTTTACACCATTTAACAGCAGTAGAACTCTTTAGCATTTTTCTTTGCCTTTGTGTCATTGTGAAGGTCAAAATCTGCAGGGCTGCAGCACATGTACTCTTAATAAGGCTGTCTTTCGTTTACTTCTTCACCCTCAGGCAAGTGCATAATTCTGCTGTGTGTCTTCTGTCACAAAGACATACCAGAACTCAAAAGTATTTGAAATGAGTGGTTTGGTGGCTCAGTGAGTAAAACCTTTTACCCTTTCCCTCAGAGAACATGAATTAAATTCAGACATTCAATGTAAATGAAAAGAGATTTGTGGAGTTACTGATATTACCCGTGCAGAGTGTTTTGGAATAAGACATAAAATATCTGTAACAACAACAACAAATATCTCAAGACTAAATTTACGTGAAGCATCACTAACCTCCAGAGCACATGGCTGTGGAATTTCAAATTAGGATTGCTTTGTAATCCTGTGTCATTTATTATCAATTCTGCTTTTCAAACAGAATCTTCATCACCAAGTCCTTATTCATTTCTTCAGTATTCCTGGAAAATATTAGATCCATAATTAAAACAAGGCCTCTATCTATTTTAAAAAATAAAATCACCTCTTCAATAACCAATATTTTTTAAATGTGTTACTCTTGGATATTAAATAAATATTAATATCTCAACTTCTTTAAATGTTCAATAAAAAAAATTCAACAAATTCAAACTGTTTATAGCAGATAGAGAATGAGTAATATTAACATAGTTCCATAGAATTGGTAATGTACTGTACTGTTAGGTAGTTAGACTGACATGAACGACAAGAAACAAAGGAACAAAGGCTCAGCCCAGAGATAGCACAGAGACTGCCCAAAGAACACTCATTTGTATTTTAAAAAATCACTCCTGCATCCCAAGAGACAAAGAACAGGAAGACCATAAACCTATAGCTAGTTTAACCCAGCCACAGATGCTTGCACAAAATATTATCCTAACCTGCCCACAACCTAAGCCTCATTATACCATCATTATAATATTATGCCTATGCTCAGAAGTTCATAAATTTAATTATAACAGACTGAATTCTGGGTATCTACATGCGTAGTAGGCAGGGAGTTTTATAACAGCCAAGTCAATCAGAATAACCTCATGTGCTAATCACTTAAAAATACTTTTGTAAACACCTATCATGGCCTTAATATAGACTTTACCACTTCTACGTTATAACTCCCTTCACTGTACCCTGCCCCTCATGTGGAGTATACTTTAATCATACTGTTTATTTCTGCACAGTTATAGCCCGTTTAGGCATAACCTGCTTCTACCTCAAAATGTGCTTTTAATAAATCTTACCTCTCATCAATCTTGTTGAGCTGGAATTCTTCCTGAATCAGTGAAAAAAACTGAAGATTCCCATTATTACTGAGATAATGCCAGAGTTCAGATTTCCCCAAACAGTAACAGTACTATACCTAACACCTTTTCTGGCATCTTTTTAAACTACACAATTGTTTTTAATTGATTTAATATATTCTATATTTTGAAATTTTGATTATGTGTAAATTATTGTATCTGTCTGGATATCAAATGTCTCAGCACAGCTAATCTATGTTTCCACTATGTTCTCAAAGACTTTAGTGAATTTTTCCAAGTGGAATAATAATTGATCATTTCCTTTTCTAAAGCCAAAGCATCTGAGAGAGCTTCATGCCATTTTATTACCATTATGTCTTACATCAAGTAGAACACTGACAACCAGAAAATTCTCAATTGATAATAATGAAAAAACAAAAAAAGAATGTGCATTTAAATTGGAACATGATTTGAGATAATTTAATATCAAATTATTTTTAAAATAACACTGCTGCTCTTTAAATTAATGAATAATATATCACTTCCAAAATTAAATAATTGAAGTCTGTAACATGCATATAGGAAAAAAATCAGCTAAGCCATAGCATTTTTTAGTGTTTCGTTTGCTTTCTTAGTTTCTGTTATAATAGTACATTAAAATGTAAGTACACCTGAGAAATGATCACAATTTTCTGCTAAAAAGTAATTCTTATTTATATGTTGGAATTAATTATGTATTATAACTTTAGAATATTATAGAAGATTCTCAGAAAACACTCTGGCATCACTGTATTTTTCATATGCTTAGGGAACTCCAGTTTACTCCACAAAACTATTCCCTAACATCATATGTAATCACTTAAAATTTTAATTCTTTTTAATGATTCCTCTCTTTCTCTCTCTCTCTCTCTCTCTCTCTCTCTCTCTCTCTCTCTCTCTCTCTCTCTCTCTCTCTGTATTGGTGCTTTTTCATAATATCAGGCTTTATCCCATATGTTGATTCTTTGCATATTTCCCATGGATTTTTTAATGTATGTCAAGATGCACTGCTCAGGTCCTCTTTTTTGGATCAAAACATTCCTCTCAGCTGCTGAAAATGTGATTGCTACTAATGACTATCAAGAGCTGTAAAGAGTCTAAAATTTCACTCTATTTGCAAGCTACTAAGTTAGCCTGCCACAGTTTCATGAATGCTAATAGAAGACATAAGACTCATGATTCAGATTTAAAAAGACACTTTATTACTCAGTGCAATCATTGTAACCAACATATCAGAACCATTTCCCAAACTGTCACATTAAGAGTGAAAGATGACATGCACACCTATAGTGGCGTTGCATCACATAAAAGAAACTCTTAACTAAGAGAATTTTAATCTTTCATAATAAGCAGGAGCATGCCTGCCCTTGGCCCTAGCTGGGAGTATTATCCTTATTTATTATTTATTATTTATGTATTTTTTGTTTTTATTTTTCAATTAGAGTACATTCAAAATTATTTTATATTAGTTTCAGGTGCACAGCAATAGTTATACATTTATATAATTTATGGAGTGGTCCTTCTGATTAGTCTAGTATCCACTTGGCATTGTACATACTTATTACAATATTATTGACTATATTTCCAATGTTGTACTTTACATCTCCATGACTATTCTGTAATTAGTAATTTGTACTTCCTAATCCCTTCACCTTTTACACCAAGCCCCCCTCCTAACTCCCTCCAATCTGGCAATCATCAGTTCATTCTCTGTATCTGAGTCTATTTTTGTTTTGTTTATTTTGTACCTTAAATTTCACATGTAAGTGAAATTATATGGTATTTGTCTTTCTCTGATTTATTTCATTTAGCATAAATGGATGTATAAATGTTTACTAGGGTTATTATGTAATGTCCTTCATCTTAGCATAACTTTTGTTTTAAAGTCTATTTTGTCTGATACAAATATTGCTACTCCAGATTGTTTATATTTCTATTTGCATAAAATATCTCTACCATCCCTTTACTTTCAATCTGTTTGTGTCTTTTAATCCAAAATGGGTCTCTTGTAGGCAGCATACATATGGGTCTTGTTTTTCTATCCATTTGACTGCCTTATATCTTTTGATTGGAGCATTTAATCCATTTACAGTGAAATTATTATTGATAGGCACGTAGTTGTTGCCATTTCATGAGTCATAATTATGTTTTTGGTTAATTCCTCTTGTTTTAATTAAATGATTGTTTCAACACTTTTTTGTAATTTTTTATAGTGGTGGTGGTGAATTCCTTTAGTTTTTTGTCTGTTTGTTTTATTTTATTTATTTATTTTTTTTCTGTCTGGGAAGCTCTTAATTGCACATTTAATTTTAATTGGTAACCTTGCTAGGTAGAGTAATCTTGGTTGTAGTTTCTTACTTTTCATTATTTTAAATATTTTATGCTATTCCCTTCTGGCCTATAAAGTTTCTGTTGAGAAATCAGTACCCTTGTAGTGTAAGTACCCTTGTAATTAACTAGCTGCCTTTCTCTTGATGCTTTTGGGATTCTCCCCTTGTTTTTAACCTTTGATATTTCAACTGTGATGTGTCTTGGTGTGGATCTGTTTGAGTTCACCTTGTTTCAGACCCTCTGTGCTTCCTGGACTTTTATGTCTATATCCTTCACTAGGTTAAAGAAATTTTTAATCATTATTTCCTCAAAATAGGTTTTTTAATACTCTGCTTTCTCTCCTCTCCTTCTGGTACTCCTATCATGCAGATGTTGTTATGCTTGATATTGTCCCAGAAGTTCTTTAAACTATCCTTTTTTTCCCTTTTCTTGTTCCAATCAAGTGTTTTCTGCTACCTTGTCTTCCAAATTGCTGATTGATTCTCTGATTTATCCAGTCTACTGATGATTCCTTCTAGTGTATTTTTCATTTTAGTTATTGTTTTTTTTTCATTTGTGACTGATTCTTTTTTATAATTTCTATGTCCTTTTTAATGTTTACCATCTCTTTGTTTACGTTCTTACTGAGTTAATCTATTCTTCCCTTAAATTCATTTATCATTCTTATAACCATTGTTTTGAACTCTATCTGGTAGATTACTTACCTGCATTTTTTTTTAGTTCTTTGCCTGGAATTTTCTTCTGTTATTTCATTTGGGACATGTATTTTTTGTTTTCTCATTCTGACTGCCTCTTGTGTTCATTTTTATGTCTTAGTAGGTCTGTTACATGGCCTTATGTAGTAAATGTCCTGTGTGGCCCAGTGGCACAATATCTCTGATCTCTTGTGACAGGCACTTTAGAATTGACCCTTGTGTGTTTGTGTGTGCCTTCCTACTATAGTTGAGCTTTGATTGTTGTTGACATGTCAGTGAGTGAAATTGACTCTCAGGCTGACCAGCTGTGAGGATTGGCCATACCCACAATGAATGAGCTGTTGTGTGGGAGCTGATCTCACAGAGTGAATTTCACCCCAATGGGTTCATGTTCCTGTTGAGACCATTCTTTGGGTGTGCCACTTATGGAACTAATCAGGTGGTGCTCTGTTGAAGTATAACACAGCCTCAAGGTGTGTTCATTCTGGAGCCCCTTGGGAGGGGCTCCCATGAAGGCCAACTTCAGCTTCTACCTGAGGCCAGCCTGGGGCTACCTGGTAAGAGCTACAAAGCTATCCATGTTTGGTTGCTTCTTGAGCTCAACCTGGAGATATCTGGGGGAGGCCACATGGTGAACTGAGGCAAATTGCCACTAGTACTATGCCTGGGGCAGTTCAGCAAATGGAAAGGCATCCCTAGACCTGAGACTGCCTGCCAGCTGCCTATAAGGCTCAGCAGCTGAGTAAGCCTCAGGGGTACCAGTTGAATGAGGCAGGATCTTAGCAAGTCACCAAAGTGGGACAAGCGCTGTTCTCTAGGTTGGTGCAGATTCATATTTGTTGCCAGTACTGAGCCTGTGGTCACTTGCAAAAGTCAGCTCACACTGAGGCCAGCTGCCCATGTTGATCCTTCAGAATGTCGTAATTTGTTCAAGAAATACCACAACTAGGGTGGTTTCCCAGAACCACTCAAAATTGTCATGAGCAATTTGCAAGATGAGTGGGGTGAGATGGGTCTTAGAGAGACACCTGAGTAGAGCAAACAGATCTTACCATGCCAATGCAGATTCAGTTTTAGCCACATTAAGGAAGGGTTCAACTCAGGCAAGATGGAGCCCACCTGCAGTCTACACAGGAGGGCTCAACCAAGGGACATGGTGGCTGTCCCCGCAGCCTTTTCCCTGAAGTCACACAGCTCAGACTTGTCCTGTATGTCTCTGGCAGCTCTCTAGCTGCTGTTTCTCTGTTAAGAGTCCAGGGTGAGTGACTAAAAGCAAATGAGTCTGTGTGTGGCCTCTTTAAGGAGACGTCTGTTATTCCAGCTGCCTTCTGTCACACCTAGGTATCCAGAATCCCCACTGATTTTCACAGCTAGGTTTTATTGAGGATTTCTCTTCCAGGCACTGGGGCTCCTTACTCTCCTAAGGCTTCTGCAGCTGAGATATCCATCTCAATGCTCAAGTAACAGATGTGGGTGTAGGACAATCCTGGTTCAAGGCTCCATCCTTTCTGTCAGTTTTAATGTGGTCTGTTCTTTACATCCTCAGTTATAAGAGTTGTGTTCAAATAGTCTTCAGATTGTTCTCCAGGTTGACTCTTTCATAATTTAGTTGTAATTTAATGCAGTCATGTGAGGAGCCATGTATAGCATTTACCTACTCAGTCATCTTGACCAGAAGCCAATGCATTATCTTTATAATACTGAATAGTAAGCATTACTGTCCTTCGTTCCAGAAGGAAATAATAGCTGTCTTCCAAGGATGTTTATTACAGAAACATCTTTGAAAAGATAGTCAGAAACAAAGAGAAGTAGCTTACTCACAAAAATATGCAGACTTATCAAAGACTAATAAAATGTTGAATTGCACATGGTTGAAAATAACTCTTTTACTGAACCTTACACCCCTCACCAGGGACAGTCTGCATCTAAAATGTGGTTGATGTGAGAATTCAAAGACACAACTCTGACATTTTTCCCAGACAATATTTTCTTTCTTTAACTTCCTGCTTACAAATCTTTATTTCTGAGTATATTTGCTACCTAAGAAAGTTCCTCACTTTGTAGCCCAAGAATTATTTCTACCCTTCACAGGCATGGCTCCTGGAATTTCAGTGGGGATAGCAGTGAGCATTCAGCTTCTCCAGAACTGATATACAAACTTGAATTATCTCAGCAAAAAGCTTTATTTTGTTTTAAGAGCAATTTTAGATTTGGAAGGTAGTGAGATATTTAATATAATCCAAATCCATATTTGTATAGTTACCTTCATTATTAATATTCCCCAACAGAATGTTTATTATAATAAAAGCTACATTGACACATCATTATCACTCAAAGTTATAAAATCAATTAGGTTTCACTATTTCACTCTTGGCAGTGTACATTATATGGTTTTTGACAAATTTATAATGACTATGTCCATTGTTATTGTATTATACAAGGTATTTCACTGCTTTAAAGTCATTTATTTCTCCCTTCTCTGCCCCTGGAAACTACTGATCTTTTTACTGTCTCCATAATTTTGCCTTTCTCAGAATAACATATAATCAGAATCATATAGTATGTAGCCTTTTCAGACTGTTTTCTTTCACTTAGTAGTGAGTATATTAGTCTTTCATGCCTTTGAATAGCTTGAACTCACTCTTTAATATATTAAAAAATTTTAATTACAGTTAATATATAATATTATATTAGTTTCAGGTATACAACATAGTGATTAAGCATTTATATAACTTACAAAGTAAGCATCTCAATAAATCTAGTATCCATCTGATACTATATGTGGTTATTACAATATTATCGACTATATTCCTGTGCTATCCTTTACATCTCCATGATTATTTTGTAACTATCAATTTTTACTTCTTAATTCTTACCCCCTTTTACCCTTTCCCCCAATTTGCCTTCTATTTTGCAACTATCAAAATATTCTCTGTATCTATAAGTTTCTTTCTGATTGTTTATTTATATAGTTATATAGATCTCACATATAAGCAAAATCATATGACATTTGTCTTTCTCTGTTTTACTTACTCCACTCAGCACAATACCTTCTAGGTCCACCATGTTATTGCAGATGTCAAGATTTCATTCTTATGGCTGAGTAATATTCTATTGTATATATGTACAACCTCTTCTTTTTCCATTCACCCATTGATGGACTTTCGGGTTGCCTCCATATCTTGGCTATTGTAAATAATGCTGCAATGAACTTATGGATTCATATATTCCTTCAAAGTAGTGTTTTGGGTTTCTTGGATAAGTAATCTCAAAAGTGGAATTACTGGGTCCTTTTTTGTCTCTTGTTATAACCTTTGTTTTATAGTCTAGTTTGTCTGGTATAAGTATTGCTATCTTAGATTTTTTTGCTTGTTTGTTTCCATTTTCATAAAGTATCTTCTTTTTATCCCTTTACATTTAGTTAGTGTGTGTTTTGAGATCTGAAGTGAGTCTTTTGTAGTCAGCATATGTAAGATTCTTGTTTTCTTATTCATTCAGCCAAACTTTGTCTTTTAATTAGGATATTTAATCCATTTACATTTAAAGTAATTGTTGACAGATATGCAGTTATTGACATTTTATTATTCACTTTTTTTTTCTTAAAGAAGTCTCTTTATTAAACTAATTTTTTTATCACTGAATAATATTTCATTGTATGGATATACTATAGTTTATTTATCTATTTAACCACTGAAGGACATTCTGGCTATTTCTAAGTTTTGATATTATGAATAAACTTGCAATAAATATTCTTGTGCAAGTTATTGTGTGGATATAAGTTTTTAGCTCCTTTTTATAAATATCAAGGAGCATGATTACTGGATTATACAGAAAAGGTACGTTTAATTTTATAAGAAATCACCAAACTGACTTCCAAATTGGCCATAACATTTTGCAGTCCCATTGTAATGAATGAGAGTTCCTGCTGGTTCGCAGTCTCACTCACATTTGGTATTATCATTGTGCTGGATATTGGCCATTATAAAGTGGGGTAGTAGTATCTCATTGTTGCTTTGATTTGTTCTTCCCTAATGACAGATGATGCAGAACATCTTTTCATATGCTTACTTGCCATCTGTACATCTTCTTTGGTGAGATGTCTGTTAATGTTTTTGGCCCATTTTTGATGAAGCTGTTTATTTTACTATTGTTGAGTTTTAAGAGTTTTTATATTATGAAAAACTATTTTTATCAGTTATGTCTTTTCCACATATTTTCTACCTGTCTATGTGTTGGTTTTTTTTTCATTCTCTTGACAGTGTCTTTCACTATCATTAAAATTTGTCAGTGTCAATAAAATTTGTAATTTTAATGATGCCCAGTTTATTAATTCTTCATGGATCATGCCTCTGATGTCATATCTAAAAAGTAAATGCCAAATTCAATGTCATCTAGATTTTCTTTATGTTATTTTCTAAGGGGTTTATAGTTTCATGTTTTAGGCCTATGATTCATTTTGAGTAATTTTCTGTGAAAAACATAAGTTTATACTTTGATTCCTTTTTTTTTTTTGACATGTGGATGTCTAGTTGTTCCAGCACAATTTATTAAAAAGTGTATCCTTGCAACATTGTAATGTTTTTGCTCCTTTGTCAAAGATCAGTTGATTGTATTTATGTGGGTCTATTTGTAGGCTCTCAATTCTGTTCCATTAATCTATTCATCTATTTTTTGACCTATACCACACTGGCTTGATTATTATAGCTTTAGAGTAAATCTTGAATTTGGGTAGGCTTAGTCTTCCAACTTTGTTCTTCAATACAGGGTTGGCTATTCTGGGTCTCTTAGCTCTTCATATAAAGTTAAAAATGAGTTTATCAAAATCTATAATTTGTCTTTCTAGAATTTTTTTTTACTTTCTGGGATTTTTATTAGAACTGTATTGAATCCAGCTCAAATAGGAAAGAACTGACTTCTTGACAATACTGAATCTTCCTATCCATAAACATAAAATATCTGTTCATTAATTTATTTCTTTGATTTCTTTAAACACATTTTGTAGTTTTTCTCATATAGATATTTTACATATTTTATTAAATTTGCACCAAAGTATTTTATTTTGGGTTGTGCTAAGGTAAATCGTACTGTGTTTTTAATGTTAAATTCTTTTATCAGAAAAAATGATAAATTCTTTTATCATTTTTATCAGAAATGATTGTAGGATATAGTCATTTTTATTTTTTGGCTTCTAGGCTTCTATTTGTATGATCATGTGATTAGTCTTTTTCAACCTATTGATACGGTAGATTACATTAATTGATTTTTGACTGTTGAACTAAACTTGTATAGCTTAGATAAATTTCACTTGGTCATGATATATAATAATTTTTATACATTGTTAGTTTCAATTTGCAAATATTTTGTTGAGAATCTTTGCATTGTTGTTGATGAGAGTTATTGGTTTATAGTTTTTGTTGTTGTTGTTGAAATATCTTTATCTGGTTTTGGTATTAGGATGATGCTGTCCTGATACAAAAGTTAGGAAGTGCTTCTTTTGCTTCAATCATCTGAAAGAGATAATGTGAATTGGTAAAATTTCATCATCAAATATTGGTAGAATTCACCAGTGAATCAATCTGGTCCTAGTACATTTTAGTTCGGAAGATTGCTAATTATTAATTTAATTTCTTTAATAGATGTAAACCTATTCAGATTATCTATTTCTTCTGTAAGTTTTGAGAGATTGTGTCTTTTAAGGAATGGTTCAGATCATCTAAGTTATCAAATTAGTGGACATATAATTGTTCATAGTAATTTTTATTATTATTTTAATGTCCATAGGATCTATAGAAATACCTCCCTCCCCCCTTTTTTTAGTTCACATGGAGAGATACTTACCAATTACATTGAGCTTTTCAAAGAACCAACTTTTGGATTCATTAATTTTCTCTACTGATTTTCTATTTTCAATATTCTTGATTTATTCTCCTTTATTAATCCTTTTATTCTGCTTACTTTGAATTTAAATAGCTCTTATTTTTATAGTTTCCTAAAGTGAAGATGTAGATTATTAAAATCAGAATTGTCTTCTTTAGTAATATTTACATTTAATGCTATAAATTTTCCATTAATTTTTATAAGTTGCTTTTTCATTGGTTCAAAATATTAAAATCTTTTATCTTGATTTTTCTTCTTTGATCCATGTGTTATCTTGAAGAGAGTTGTTTAAAATTCACAAAATTTGGGTTTTTTTTAGTTATCTTTTTAATTTTGTATGAGCTGAGAGCAGACATTTTATAATTTTTATTCTTTTAAATTTGTTAAAGTGTATTTATGGCTTGAGAATGTGTTCTATGTTGATGAATTATATACGTAATTTTGAGAAGAATATTTATTCTGCTGTTGAATAAACTAGTTTATAAATGTCAATGTATCTATCATTAATAGGTGGTGTTGTGTTATTCTACTTACTGATTTTCTGCCTGCTGAATCTTTCCATTTATGAAAAAAGGGTGTTAAAGTCTTCAACTGTAATAGTGGCTTTATCTAACTCTCCTTTCAGTTCTATTAGTTTTTTGTTTTATACAGTGTAATGTTCTGTTGATAGTCATATACAATTTAAGAATTGTTATGTCTTCTTGGATAATTAACCCCTTTATCATTATCTAATGCCTTTCTGTTTTTCTGATAACTTTCCTTATTTTGAACCTTTATTCTTAAATTAATATAGCTATTCCTGATTTTGTTTTATTAGTATTAGCATAATATTTATTTTACTCTTTTAATATTTAATCTATACATGTCATTATATTTAAAGTAGAATTATTATATACAATATATATTTGGGTCTTGTTTCTTTATTCACTCTGACATTATATATCTTTAATTGGTTGGTCCCTAATCCCTCAAGATTAGGTACTGGTCCATGACCTATTAGGAATCAGACCACAGGGCAGGAGGTGAGCATTGGGCAAGTGAACGAAGCTTCATCTATTTTGCAGCTGCTCCCCAGTGTTAGCATCACCACCTCAGCTCCACCTCAGATCATCAGGCATTAGATTCTCATAGAGCACTCTTCCCTGATACCAAAAAAGGTTGAGGACCACTGCATTAGAACACCGATGTTCAAAGTGATCATTAATATACTTTGATTGATATTTACCATTTTTGTTCTCTTTTCTATTTGCTGCCCTAAATCTTGTTCCTTTTCATTTTTCACTTTGCTGCCTATTGTATATTTTATTGAGAAATTCATATGATTTTAATTTATCTTCCTTATTAGCATATCAGTTATATTTCTTCGTTTTTTTTTGAGGTTGTCTTAGATTTTGAAAATACATTTACAAATATTTCAAGTTCACTTTCAAATAATAATATAATGATTCTCAGATAGTGTAAATAGCTTATAATAACAAAAATGATCCTAATTCTTTCCTTCCAATCCTATAGCATTGCTGTTATTCATTTCACTTATATGTAAGCACATAAAAATATAAATATATAATATATTATGTGTAAACATGTACAATTTAATACATTTTGTACTATTATTATGAAAAATTATGTTAGATGAATTAAAAACTAGACAAATAATGTTTTTATTCTTCTATCACTTAAAAAATTTCCTCAGTTTTTGTTTGTATTAGAAACTCTTTATTTCTCCTTGACTTTTGAAGGATAATTTTACAGAGTACAGAATTCTAGGTTGTTCTCTCTCAGCACTTTAAGCATTTTATGCCACTTTATGCCATTTCCGAATCTTATGTAAATTTCATTTTTGTTCCTCTGTAGATATTTTGTTTTTTCCCCCTCTGGATTCTTTAATGATTATTTAAAATTTGTTTTTCTGTAGTTTGAAAATTACATACTTAGGTGGAGTATTTTGGATATTTATCTTGCCTTTGCCTTTTGAGTTTCTTAAATTTGTGGTTTTATATCTGAAGTTAATTTGGAGAAATTCTCAGTCATTATTATTCAAATATTTCTGCAGTTTCTTTTTTCTGTTGTGGTATTCCTAGTAAACGTATGTTATATACTTATTAGTTTTACTGAAGATCGTAGAAATTCTTTTCTGTTTTTTTTTTTCAGTCTTTGTTGCGTATATAGTGTTGGAAGTTTCTATTGCCATTTTCTCAAGCTCTGAAATGAAAATGAAAAGTTTATTTTATTTTCTCTCAAACTTGTAATTAAAATGGCGGAAATGTTGGGAATATTCTACCTCCACCTCTTCTCCTTCCATACCAAATGTTTATTCTTCCCAGTTAAGAAATATTACTCTTTGAGAATATGAATCATAAATTATGAGATTCTATAATATGAATGTATTTGGATCATTGTCTCTTCCCACGGGACGACTAACGGGAGCTCCGACCAGACGTGAGACTCGAGGAGACAATCTGCAAGAGAATGGGGGACAGGAGACCCGAAGAATGGAGGCAAGACAGGGTTCTGATCAATCCTCGTTTATTGTAGGTAGGGGGAGAGTATATAAAGGGGAGGATTTGCATAATCACGGTTGCCTTGGATACCGAACCGCAGAACATTCCATTTCCTTATATGACCCCAAAATGCAGAAGGGTCCCGGGAGAGGAAGGGGCTGCAAGGTCAGATTAGTTTAAGCAAATGGCTCAAGGGGCCCAGGGCATGTCAGGGCATGTCAGG
>PVKZ01007739.1:8248-20662 GCA_004027375.1 Macroglossus sobrinus | reverse complement strand
TCTCTCTCTCTCTCTCTCCCCCTCCCTCCCTCCCCCCACTGGGCTTGGAATGCATTTGGAAGGAGCTACAATAAAAATGGTATTCCTGATCTCAGTGGGGTTGTGAGAAGCCAGCTGAGGCCTGCCCCAGGTGATGACTGTTAACAGTCTGAAGTAAAGTGGGTATTGTTTTAATAGCCAGATGCTACACTCAGGGATCAGGGAATGGCTTCAGTAGCAGAAATCTCTGCCTGTGGTTAATTAATCTTGTGGTCCCCAGGAATGAAACAGACAGACAGCCAATTAAGGTGTGTCTTGATTTATTTAACCAAAGCTATTTTAGGTCGGATGAACAGAGGCCTCGCTGGAGCCAATGTGCTGGAGATTTTTGGGTTCACAGACCCAGCATCACCCAGTGAAGGGAAGGCTAGTACCTATGAGGAAAAATATGCTGTATCACTACCCAGGCATACAGTGAATCTTCTGCTTTGTCTTTCCTAATGGAGCTGGCAGTTAACCTGAATACTTGTGCATTGAGGGAAAGGAAACACTTAAATTCAGGAAATATTAAATATAGCTCAAAGTGATCACTGATTCCTGTACTTTCACTGTAGTCAGCTGGTTAAAGTTGGGGATCATTACAGATCCCAGGTTTAAATGGAGTTCCTACCCTAGTTTATTTCATGGTAGGCCAAGTGGGACTCCCCAAACTATCTTGGGATCGTTTTCTCAGATTCTTAGCAAATTGTTGGAATGGATATTTCAGGAAATTGGCAAAATCCCATACAGTTTCTTACTTATACCTATAAGGTAAGGGCTAGTATTTTAGAAAAGGCCAAGTAGAGACCCTGCCAAGTAAGGAAAGAACAGGAGCATTACAACCTTGGAGGCTGATTTCTGAATGGGGTAGATTTGGTGATTAATTTAACAGGCTGTTTTGGGCTCTTGCAATCTCAAAGTCTTGGGAAATAACAGTGGATTATTAAAAACAAAATCAATTGAGGCACAAGTTTGCCCTGCTATTGCAGTTTTTTCCTCCTTATTAGAGTAAATTTATGTATCTTTTAGCATTTATGGTGTAGTGATTGATCTTGCCAAAACATTTTTAACCATTTGGTGTATGACATCACCAGAAGTTTGCCTTCATTGACAGAGCATTATATTGTCAAAACTCAATGATATGTCAGCTTTTTATGCTACCATAAAATTTGCTAGCACCTTAGCTATGTTACCACTTTATCTAAGTAGTATCTCATTTGATCCAATATCCACCAAACAACATGCTGATAGGACAGGAAAGTAGAAATGATCTTATAGATATTTTTTAAGTCATATGTGTGCCTGTGAATCTGTAAAAATAAAGACCTCCTTATGACAACAAAGGGCCTGAGTGTTTGAGGATCTGTGGCATTCCAGGCTATTTCTTTCAAAATGAGTATCTAAATTTTGAATGCAACTTATTTGTATGTCTTAATTTGACCATTAACAAGATGATCCTAATTGTATCTATCTATAATTGAGTTCTATAATAAAAAAAAAGCTTAGTACCTGGTCCACAGTTTCAGTGCAAGTAACTGTCAATTGGTTCTTATAGTGCTTGAACTTTCTTAGGAGACAGACACTGAATAGAGACTTGCTAACTCCAGGTGAGAGATACACAGAGAAAGATCTTCAAGTTTGGACAAAGGTCATGCCCTCTTCAGTAGATAACATTTTGTGGAAGAGTTCCTGACTAATTTTAGCTCTGGAGGAGACTGACCATAGGATTCCATTTGTCTCATGGTTCCAGTAATGACGTATGTTCTATATAATCAACCCAGCCATAAATTTTGCAGTGCCCAGTAATTTAATAACTGAACATGGCCTATATTGCTATGCCTTCTGCAAACTGCCATACTTGTTTCAACTCACATTCATATCTTAGAGAGAGTTTTCTATGAGCAATTGACTAAGGATGTAAAAGTCAATTTTAAGTCCTGATTTAAGAAGTAGAGGTAGTGAAGCATCCTAGTTTAAGGGTGGCTCCACACAATATGCCCATACTAGATGAAAGATGATTGCTGGCTCTTAGCATAATGGAGAATAGAAATCACTTTAGTAAGCAGAACTTGTGCTTTACATGTTAGACACTTTCCAGAGAAAAAGATATGGCCTGTGGTCAGGATATATACTTATTCCTGGGCAGAGACTAATAGTATGGACTATCTAGGATTAGGAAAGAATAAGATTGAAAGATTGGTAAAAAGCAAGCTTATAAAATGAAATGGATCTCTTAAAATAGACTGAGAGCTTGGAAATATTTGTGCCTCAAGCAAATACTCAGCAGAATGCCCACACTGGAGAAGAGATTTCTTAATAATCAAATAATTAGGACGACCTTCTGGTGTGGTATTTGATCAGTGATCTCATCAGTAAAGTGGTGTTGGGGTAGGAGATATGAAGAGGGCAATTAGAAAGGAGAGAACAGAACATAGGAGAGGACATTGCCAAAGATAGCAGACTTGTAGAATTTTTGCCAAATAGCTCTAAAAACCCAGATGAAATCATAGATGATGGATTTATAGTTGCAACATGAGCAAGAATGAGTTATTCCTCAACATCCTGGATTTAAAAACAGAAAAATTTAATCGATCCAAACTTGGGGGTTTACCAGTGGTTACAATTAGAAGGATAACTTGCAGGTTAAGTTAGATAGGAAGTAGGGGAACCATTGCTCTACCTGAGAAAATTCTGTTTTCCAACACCAGTAATTAAAAAAAATTATATAGGCAATAATTTAACATGAACATTGCTTTAAGATTACAATTAAAAGACATAAGAGGAAACAGCGTGAGTAGGATTGTGAGTCACATTAGAGAGATAATTCAAATTCAGCCAAGTTTCTTCAATTCACTAGTAACCAATGCCTAGTCCTGGCTACAAAGCTTGTTTCTTTGATTTCTGAAACTGATCATGCCTGGGGTGTAATAGAACGAGACAGGATCTAAGGCATTGAGTGTTCTGGTCAAAGAGTGGTTGTGGTGATATACCACAGGAACTAAGGAATAGGCAAAAAGTGATAGGTGATGAACTGAAAGAAATAAGATTATAAGATTAAAGGAGTGCATGGGTCAAAATTGGTATATCTTGCAACCAACCTATGCTCTAGCCATTAGTATTTTATTGATCCATCTATTATTTGCTCCTTTCCATTTCTTTGCCCTACATGTCTCACTGGAAAACCTTACCCTCACCTACCAATTTATATATTTTATATATAATATATATTATATATAGATATTTACATAATATATATTAAAAATATATAATCACTCTAATTATACCTTAATTTTAATCCACCCTTATTGTACACCTTGATTTTGTACTATGTGAAGACTCTGCATTATAGAAGTTTATACTTTTTGATGTTCTCTGAAAGTATTTTCACTTATTTCATGTGCATTTTTCTGTTTCCCTAACTAAACTGAAAAATTACTAGCAAATATTTTATATTTTCTTTTGTACTCTGCTATGGTGGATTCACCAGTCAGTTGCTTGTTAATACAAAAGAGATATTAAAGATCTTGAATTATATGGACAGGTTCTGAATTGTCAAATCAAAGATTTTACTGATAAATCTAAATTTTGTATTGTTATTTGAGGTGAAAGGTAGAAGTTTAAGTTTTAATTTTTAATTTTTGTTTTTTGAAAACATAAGTTGAATCATACTGCAAAGACATTTTGCCAGGAGGCAAGAATAGTAAACTTTAAAACCCAGAAGAATTGAAACCAATAAAATACACTTTTAGAATATTTTAACTTGTGATTCAGCAGGGTAATATAAAAAATATACAATTAAGGTTATACTAGAGAAGAAATAATAGTAATCATTTTTTAGAGGAGATTTCACCCATAATTAAAAATTACATGGAAAAATACTAAAATTGTTACTAAAGAAGACACTGTAAATTAATCTACATTGCTGATGGGATAGTTTTTACATCATTAATTTGTTTTATTTTTTAATATTAATAATGTTAGTTAATTTAGTGCTAGCATTCTTCATGAGGTACTCTTATAAGCTGAACTCTTGGGTTTCAAATAGATTTTATTTTGACAAATGCTGCTTTGTAATGTCACAGAAAATATTTCTCCTGGAAAAAATACTTTGTTTACTCCATTCATAAAAGATTTTGGCAGGGTTTGATAAACTCAATTTCTTAAAACAACCCTCAAAATAACATGCTATTTGCTTTGGGCTTATATATCTTATGGGATCTGTCAAAGATTCTGAGCTTTACATTTTAAGAGACTTATCCAATGGCCACACATATGGATCTGAAAATGACCTGGCATTCAAGAAACTGGTCCATTTAATCAGTTCTAAACAAAATCATTTGTCTAATCTAGAATAATAATGGTCTTAAAATTATTTAATATAATTTAAATGGTCACTTATAGATTGTAGGTGGATTATTCATTTGTGTTAGGTTGCATAAAGGGAACACTGAGTTAGAAAGATTGGACAAAAGAGACAATTCTTCTGATTCCTTTGTTCTTTGAGTCTATAAATAAGTGAAAAATTCTACCAGGACAGAAACCACGAAACACAGGTTAAGCTATGATCTACCTTATGTTAAGAAGATACACACATGCGCACACACACTTCTGTATATTTGAAATAAATATGTGGCACATACATTGGTTTTTATTATATGTTTTAGTGCTTATTATGAAAATTTTATTGTAATAAATTCTAAAATGAGATTAACAAAGCACTATAAACATAGATCACTAACCAAAACCATATACATTTTCATTATTTAGCTTCTATTTAAATTGACTTTTATATCAAATTTTAACTATTTTAGGACTTAAGTTTTAGGTCTGGAAATTCAGGACTACTTGCTTCAGGTTGCTGCTTTATGTTTTTAGTATAGACCTTGTTTATTTTTTATTTAATCTTTAAAACAATATCCCAAAGAACATTTCTAATTTCACATACTAGCAATAGACACCCTTTAACTGATGTGTCTTTTATTTTGCAAGAGCAATCTATATCTATACTGAAGGTCAATTTCTGTTGCTATATGTAATAGTCAGGCATAAAATCCTATAAAATTATTTATTGAAACAGAATCTGATTACACTTACTTTAAAATGTAAAACTTTAGGGAGCCAGATTATATCAGATCATAAATATAATGTATGTTATCATAAGGTAGGTAATAAGTCTGATTCTCTATTTAAAATTATTCTTAATTTATTATAATTATATCTCATAATCATATTATAAAAAAGTTCCTTAAGGCTGGGAACATATTATGTTTCTTTCTATCCCCTAAATCAACTTATTAACTATGCATTAACTATGTTGTACAATATTAAGAATTAAGAAAATTACTGTTTAATGAATTTCCAAATGAGTATCATAGGTTTCCAGATCATTTGAAGAGCATGATAAGAAAAATAAGAACATTTCTGCACCTTACAAAATATGACTTTTACCCAGCAGTGCCCTGTCAGCCTCTGCCAAAGAACTGCTAGTAACACTTCTTAGGCTCAACAAGGAATCTCTACCACTTTTAGAAAGGAAAGAGTATTTATAATGAGCCTATTTAATTTGTGTTTAATACATCACCACTAGGTCCATCACTGCATAAAAAATAAGAAAAAATTTATAACATTAATACAACTCATTTAGGGTTATCACTAGAGACATGTAATAGCATAGTTAAAAAGCTAGCAAAAATAGTTATCTAACTAGTTTTCTAACTGATCCCCGCTTCCATCTTTGGTCCTCTATTAGGAACTCAGAAGCCTCTAAGATCCTTTTTAAATTAAATCGCATCATGCCGCTGTGCTGCTCAAACCCCTCCAATAGCTTCCCATTTCAATCAAGTAAAAGCCAAAGTCCTCAAAATAGTTTATAATGTCTTACAGGATATTTCCTGCCACCCCCTTTTTCACTCTGATCCTATCCCCTACTATTCTCCTTGCTCATTGCTCCAGCCACTTTAGTCTCCTTGCTGTCCCTTGAACACAGCAGACATTCTCCTATCTCAGGGCTTCGTACTGGTTATTTCTTCTGCCTAGAATGTTTGTTTCCCAGATAGCTTCTTCCTCTCCCTTATCTTTATCTAAATGTTATCTTTTTAGTAAGAGCTCTAAGTCAACTCTATTTAAAATTGTGGACCACCTCTACCACATCCTATATCCCTTAGCTAGATTTATTTTTTTCCCCTAAACTTGTTCTTTTTTAACAACTGTAAATTTAACTTGTTTACTTTGCTAACGTCTGTCTTCCCCCCTCAAGAGTGTATATAGACTGTGTATATGAAACAGGATATTTTTTGTTTTATTTTCTCCCATATCTACAGCAGTTAGACTGCTCCCTTGATCATATTAGAAACTATTTGTTGAATAAACTATCACAAATACAAATTTTGTCTTGATTGTATCAGTTTTCAGTCATGTTATAGTCATAAAGTGACTAATGAAAAGATGAATAAATAAGCTACACAATTTGAAATCTGAAAATAAGTTGATACAAATGTGTCACATTTTATAAATTATATATATTTACAAATGAAATACAAGTGATAAAAATATTACATTTTTCTATAAATTATATTATATCGAGACCTTAAATGTATTTGAGGAATATATTCAACAGCCTACTGTACTAATCTGATAAAGTACTAACTAACCATACTACTTGATAAAGCTCTCCAACACTTCAGAGTCGGCAACTACATGGACTTGTAAACAGGTCCTGACCACAGGCACCTTTATTTATACCAGATGCCAGAATCCAGTGAAGCCCACAGCTTTAGATGGCTCACATGGAGCAACAGGGGAGGCAAAGGACATTTGGCCACATCAGCCAAATCAAGTTTGGTGACTAGTGGGATATAGAGATTAAAGCAGTCTCATCCTTTCAGATTCTTCTGCATTCTTGGTACCTGTCATACTTTACTTAATTTGTTCCTTCAGTGCTTTATTTTTCTGTTCAGGAATATTTATTGAAATTCTATTTGTATAAGTCACTGTTTCAGCTAAAATAGTGAATAAGAACCAACACAACCCTTGCCAAGATGGGGCTTATATTTAACTGAAGAAGCAGATATAGCATGATACAATTACTCTATCTATTATAGAGAAATAGAAGTTGATAAAAAAGCATATAACCTAGATCTGACCTAATTTGAGGTATAAGATGTAAAATCTCATAGAAAGTGATTAATCGAAGACCTGAAGGTTGGATAAGTGTTAATCAGAAAAAAGAGAAGACAACATGTGGAGATTCCAGTTAGAGGTAGGCAGGTACATGGTACTTTCAAGAAACTGAAATATAAAGAATAAGACTGTAGAGAGAAATAAAATGACTCTAATGTGTGAAGCAGAAGGCAGTTCTTAGAATGCTTTAAAGTCAATGTGAGGAATTTTAATTTTATCATAAAAGTAATGGAGTTTGTGGGATTTTAAGCAGGAGACTGACACGATGAGATAGATTAGAACCTGATTTTGGGGCAAAAATATATCACCCTGAGTATAGTATATAACACTGCTTGATATATAAAATTTCAGTGGATGTGGTATTGATAATAGAATGGCCAGGATAAAGGCAGGGATTAGTTAAGGGGCTAGTTAGATAACTGCTTTTTCTAACTTTTAACTAGGCCATTGGATGTCCTAGTTAAATGAGCTTTCCTAGGTTTATCTTTTAAGTCATACTTTTCATACAGCAGAATAGATAGGGAAAGACCAATTGAAAGGCTATTACAATAACCTAAGTAAGCTATGATGATGCTTGGACTAGGGTGGTGGTGTTGCACATGGGAAGAATGAAAGGATTCTAAAGACAGAAAATAGAATCGACAAGCCTTAATTGGCTATGACGTAAGATGGGCATAAATGGAAGTATAGTTATTTCTAGGCTCATGAACAGAGAAAGAACTGGTTATTGACAGAAAATTTGAGTTCAGTATGGGACATATTGAGAATGAGATACCTATGAGACATCCAAGTGATATGCAATGCAAATGGGCACTTAGATATATGGGTTTAAAACATGGAGGAAGGATCTGGGCTAGAGGTGTAAATGAGAGTGTTTTGCATATGGATGGTAACTGAAGCGATTGGAATGAACAGAGAATGGAGTCTAAACGATATATTGAGTAAGAAAAGAAGAGGTTGCCTTGGATACTTAAACATTTCAAGGTTGGGTAGAGAAAAAGGGTCTATCAAAAGACACAGAAGAGAAGTCATCAAAGAGGTAAGAAGAAAACCAGTTAGAATTGGTCTATATTTATGGAAGGAATGAATATAGGAGACTTCTTAGGATATGGTACTAGATAAGTTCCTTATCAACAGGACAAAATATTTTCTCGGCAACGTACCTCGATATCAAGATGATGTAGAAGTAGCTATGCTTGCTTGGAATACTCGTTCCTGACTGTAGAAAGCAGAGCATACTACTGCTACTCCCCAAATACATGTCCTCATTGCCCTTGTGCTTGGTCTTAGCTGTGACTGGCCCATTCTGGTCTCTTATCTAGGAGGTAGGCATTGATAATGACTAAGTTGGCCTTAATTGGCATTAACATCATCACCATCTAAATGAGAATGAATGCTTTAAGCATTCTCACCATCTTATCAGAAAAAAAACCCGGTCGTGGGAAATGACATCCTAGGTTAGATCCTATACTGACCAGGCCAGAAAGCCAATTCCTTTCCTTCTTACACAGTATGTGGTCTCACTCATGGGTAGGGCTTGAAAGAGTACAACAGGATAAAAAAAGGAGTAGTCATTTATCTAGAGTGCTTAGAGTTGTACTTCTCAACTTTTAATGTGCACATAAATTACCTGGGGTTCTTCTTAAGATGAAATACATCTGATTCAGTATATCTGATTTGCTGCCTGATATTTTCAATTAGCCCTCAGGCTATGGGAATGCTGCTGCCTACACTTGTAGTAGCCAAGATTTAACTATATTTGTAGGTTATCAAGCCAGAAAATAAAAGAGCCACCTAAGTAACTAGAGCAGAAACTGATCAAAAGAAATAAGAGGCTGTATGAAGCCCAGACCTCATCTCTAGGTTCAGAAACAAGGCCTCCAAACGAGGTGTATGGATGGTGATGCCCAACTAATGTATATTAAACCTAGTTACTTAAAGAAAGGACTCCAACATATTGGCTTCATGCTCCTGGGGTGCATTTTCATTTTTTAGTCCCTAAATACTTATTCCAGAAAAGTTTGAAGCATAATACATTCATAATCACAGATGTAAAGCAAAATTTCCATGTTATCAGCAGAATCTTTAGCTGTGATTTCACTTGGGAATGTAAAGAATATTCTTAATAGTAAAGGCAACGAATATTTCTAGTAAGAAAATTCAGTCCTTTTAATTTTCAGAAGTGTGATTTTATAAGGTATATATTATATCACAAGTAATTATGCCTTTCATGTGTGTATTTGCATCAGCAATTAAATTCTAAAGTGAAATAATGCAACTTTTACACTTATACAACTTTTGCCTTCTGTAAAAAATGTTCAAAGTAAAAGAAAAAGCTAAAAAAATATAACATAAAGAGAAGCAGAGAAAAGAAAACTACAGAATATATAATATAAAGAGAAGCAAATAAGGAAAATTAAAAGGATTTTACAGAGGAAAAACAATTTCACTTTATTGTAAAGAACTAAATGAATAAAAGAAGACTTTGAATGTGAGGATGATTAAAAAGAGAATCATTAACTAAAGATATTTACAAGTTTAGACTCTTTCATTTTGATTGTAATTTTAATTAGATGGACACTGTGGGGGGAAGAAAATGAAAGCCTACATCATCTATTTACTCTTTAAATTGTATTCCACCTCAATTTTCTGCTCTTCAGTTCTTAATTTTCTCTATTTTTGTTTTAAGTAATCTGGTTATCAGGCTAACCTGATTTTTTCTCAGCCCGGTTTAGCATTCAGTATTTGAGTCTGTGAACCAAAAGTTCACCTCATTGCTCTAGTTTTATTCTTTCAATAGCAAAAACTCCCTACAGGTAACTTTTTTTCAGTCCTTTGTTTATACAGCAAGGTGCTTTGTATACCCCTGACAGATAACTAATAACAAAGGTTTCTATTTTTAAAATAATTATGCTCTATTTATATAGTTTTCCACAAAATTTCCTCATAAAATTTAGAAGGCAGCAAAACTTTAAAAATCTGTAGTTTTACTATTCATTAAAATCATTTTTCTGTGTGCAAGCAATTTGCTTGTTTCTGTTTCTCTGACAAAATAGAAGCCAAAAAAATCAGTATTAGTTAATCAAGTCTAGGATTTATGTGTGTGAATAAAATTTTTAAAATAACATTGATATAAAACAAAACACATCTGTTTAGAATAACTTACTTTAGAAAGGATTTATTTTCAAGATATTATCTGCTTCTTAGTAGGCTATTTATTTTGAGTTTGTTGAAGAAAACAAAATTAGCATAGCTAACCATGTATTATGTGTCTCTCATTTTGCCCTGTCTTCCAAAAGAAATTTATTTGAATAATGTGGAGTAAGGATATTGGAGTGCCTTGAGGTCTGAGGATGAAAGGCACTATTTAATGATGACTATTATTATTCTGCCATGGATAAAGAGTAACAATTGGCTTTTAAAACCAGTGTGAACAATTTTATTTTGCTCCACCATACCTCAGAAATGATCAGAGAATAGAATTCTCTGCATATTATATACACTCAAACTAAGACAGCATATATATACTGATATAAAATATAAAAATAATTATCTTATTATTAACCACCCCCAAAATAGCTTTGGCTGCCAGTCATAGCCATCCATACATTGGTATGAATTAGGAGACAGCAAAAAATTCACCTGTACATACTTAGTTGTTTCTAAAATTCTAGAATTTAATTTATACTTCTTTAGTTTTCCTCACCTTAAAATATATGTAGTCCTTAAGAGAAATTATTTTTTGAACCTTATCATTGTTGCATTATTTTAATGAAAAAGAGTTCCATGTACTTTCTAGATACAGAGTTTATAAAAAGAGTAGAATAAGAGACAGGAACTAAGAATAGACAGAAAAATTAGAAGAGCTGTTGGGGTGAGAAAATATGCAGAAAATAAAATACAGGAGCAAGAGAGATCAAGTTCCTGATTTTGCCCAAGAATATGATGATAATTAACATTATATTTATTAGATGGTATTATTAAGGACTGCCATAGAATTTTTTTTATCTAGAGTCTTTTAAAATAGACTACTTAGGCCTTTCTGGAATGGTTCATGAGTATTACTGAACAGAAGGTAATGACTGATCACTTGTTCTGTCTAGGATAAATTTCTCTTTGAAAGCTATTCTTCATCAGAATAATGTAACAATTTGTTTACAATTTGGATATGCTTCGGCAGCACTGGGATGTTGTTTTAGCATTTCCTGTTTTGTCCATTCTGCCTAAGACTTATGCAAAGTCTCTTTCTTCAAAATCAACTAGAGTGCTTTCTAAGTATATAGATCCCTGAGGCCCCATTCTTATTTGGGGTCAGATACACTCAATTTGTGAATCACCTACTAAGGTGAGGGATGGATGCTTTAAGAGTTAGAGAATGGCAAGGCATGGTATTCTCTAACAAGGCAATCAATCATAGTGTCACCTGCTGCATCTCCCCACCAGGTACATTCTTCAATTTGGATTGGATTACACCTTCTGGTTCCATACCACCTCCCACCACTCTTAATATTTAAAAGCACTGTATTATAATTATTTTTGTAGATGGGCAGCCCACTGTTGAGTGTCAAGTCTAAAATTAGAAACATGTGTTTCTTGTTTATTCTTAAGTCTCCAGAATCTTGTACAGTTCTGGGTACATGGCAAATACTCAAGTAATAATTGTTGAAGAATAAAAAAATGAATTATTAAAAAGACTTCTTAAAAGAGAGTTGCTTGGATAAAATTTTTAAATTTGTAAAATTTACCAGATAAACCATAATAATGTTAGTAACTAACAATGATTAAATTCTTAGTATGTGTCAGAAATAGTTCTAAATGCTTTAAATATAGTATTTATTTCATACAACTTTATAAGTGAAATATTATTACTCTCATATTTCATAATAAAGGATGGTCCTGTAACTTCCCCAAAGTCACATATCTAGTAAAACAGGACCAGCACTAAAATCAAGGCAGTTGGACTCCAAAACCCATACTTACAGTTAATACTCTGAATAATGTAATGATTAAGACACTATGCTAGGAGTAGTGGAGTATGCTAAGAATAGGCTCCTGCTTTCAAGGAGGCTTATAATATTTAACAATACATACTTGTCTAAATAACTAATCCCTCTTTTTCTCTGAAATTTAAGCGGGGAGAGAGAGAGAGAGAGAGAGAGAGAGAGAGAGAGAGAGAGAGAGAGAGAGAGAGAGAGAGAGAGAGAGAGAGAGAGAGAA
>PVKZ01007738.1:0-20565 GCA_004027375.1 Macroglossus sobrinus | reverse complement strand
CTCTGGTCCATCTCCATGAGTCTCTGTTTGTTTGTCCTGTTCATTTGTTGCTTTTAGGTTTATATCTTACATATAAGTGATATCATGTGATTTTCAACTTTTTCGGTCTGGCTTCTTTCGCTTAGCATGATTATCTCGAGGTCCATCCATGTTGTTGCAAATGGCAGTATTTCATCTCTTCTTATGGCTGAGTAATATTCCATTGTATATGTGTACCACTGCTTCTTTAGCCAATCATCTGTCGTAGGACACTTCGGTTGCTTCCATGTCCTGGCCACTGTGAATAATGCTGCTATGAACACCGATGTGCAAATATCTATTTGGATATGGGTTTTCATGTCTTTGGGGGTAAATACACAGTAGTGGAATTGCTGGATCATATGGTAGAACAATTCTTAGTTTTCTGAAGATCCTCCATACTGTTTTCCCTAGTGGCTATACCAATTTGCAGTCCCACCAGCCGCGTATGAGGGTTTCTTTTTCTCCGCATCCTCTCCAGCATTTATTACTTGTCCTGTTGATTATAGTTATTCTAACAGGTGTGAGATGGTATCTCATTGTGGTTTTGATTTGCATTTCCCTAATAGCTAGCGATGTTGAACATCTTTTCAAATATTTGTTGGCCATTTGTCTGTCCTCTAGGGAGAAGTGTCTGTTGAGGTCCTCTGCCCATTTTCTGATTGGATCATTTGCTTGTTTGTTGTCACTGAGTTGTATGAGTTCTTCGTATATTTTGGATATCAGGCCCTTATCAGAGGCGTTGCTTGCAAATATATTTTCCCATTCGGATGGTTGTCTCTTTACCTTGTTGATGGTTTCTTTTGCTGAGCAGAAGCTTTTTAGTTTGATATAGTCCCATTCGTTTATTTTAGCTTTTACTCCCTTTGCTTTTGAGGTCAAATTTATCAAATCCTCTTTAAGTCCAAGGTCCTTGAGTTTAGTTCCTATGTTTTCTTCGATGCATTTTATTGTTTCAGATCCTTAATCCATTCTGAGTTAATTTTGGTGTGTGGTGATAGATAACAGTCTAGTTTCATTCTTTTTCAGGTGGCTTTCAGTTTTCCCAGCACCATTCATTGAAGAGGCTTTCCTTTCTGTATGTTTTTGGCTTCTTGGTCAAAAATTATTTGTCCATATAAATATGGGTTTACTTCTGGACTCTCGATTCTGTTCCACTGGTCCGTGCGTCTGTTTTGCTGCCAATACCATGCCGTTTTAATTATTGTCGCTTTGTAGTATAATTTGAAGTTGGGCAGAGTGATGCCTCCAGCCTCGTTCTCTTTTCTCAGGATGGCTTTGGCAATTTGGGGTCTTTTGTGCTTCCATACAAATCTGATGATTTTTTGTTCTATTTCTTTAAACAATGCCAATGGGATTTTGATGGGGATTGCATTGAATCTGTATAATGCTTTAGGTAATATGGTCATTTTAACCATGTTCATTCTTCCAATCCAAGAACATGGAATATCTTCCCATTTCTTTGTATCTTCTTCGATTTCTTTTAATAGGGTCTTATAGTTTCCATTATATAGGTCCTTCACTTGTTTGGTTAAACTTATTCCTAGGTATTTTATTCTTCTTTGCAATTACAAAAGGAATTATTTTTTCCACTTCTTTTTCTGACACTTCATTATTAGAGTATAGGAAAGCTATGGATTTTTGAATGTTGATTCTGTATCCAGAGACTTTACTGTATTTGCTTATTGTTTCTAGTAGTGTTCTTGTGGAGTCTTTTGGATTTTCTATATAGAGAATCATGTCATCTGCAAATAGTGACAGTTTGACGTCTTCATTTCCTATTTGGATGCCTTTTATATCTTTCTCTTATCTGATTGCTCTCGCTAGGACCTCCAATGTTACATTGAATAACAGTGGTGATAGTGGACAGCCTTGCCTTGTTCCTGATCTTAGAGGGAAGGTTTTCAGTTTTTCACCATTGAGTATAGTGTTGGCTGAGGCTTTGTCATATATGACCTTTATGGTGTTAAGGTGCTTTCCTTCTATACCGATTTTGTTAAGTGTTTTGATCATAAATGGATGCTGTATCTTGTTGAAGGCTTTTTCTGCATCTATTGATATGATCATGTGATTCTTATTTTTTAATTTGTTGATGTGGCGTATCACATTAATCGATTCGTGTATGTCAAACCATCCCTGTGTCCCTGGGATGAAGCCCGCTTGACCGTGGTGTATAATCTTTTTAATATGTTGCTGTATTCGGTTTACTAGTATCTTATTTAGGATTTTTGCATCTGTGTTCATGAGAGATATTGGTCTGTAGTCTTCTTTACCATGTTTTGGTATCAGAGTAATACTGACCTCATAAAATGAGTTGGGAAGTATTGCCTTCTATTCGATTTTTTTGGAAGAGTTTGAGGAGAATAGGTATTAAATCTTCTTTGAATGTTTGGTAGAACTCACTGGTGAAGCCATCTGGTCCTGGACTTTTACTTTTTGGTAGGTTTTTGATGATTGTTTCAATCTGCATACTGCTGATTGGTCTATTTAGATTTTCCAGGTGTTCTTGATTTAGTCTAGGAAGGTTGTAATGTTCTAAGTACTGGTCCATTTCGTCTAGGTTATTAAACTTTTTCATAGTATTCTTGTATGATCCTTTGTATTTCTGCGATGTCAGTCGTAATTTCCCCTCTTTCATCCCTGATTTTGTGTATTTGTGTCCTTTCTCTTTTTTCTTTAGTGAGTCTAGCCAGGGGTTTGTCAATTTTATTAACCTTCTCAAAGAACCAGCTCTTTGTTGCATTTATTTTTTTTCCATCATTTTGTTTTGTTTTGTTTTCAGTTTCATTTATTTCCGCACAAATTTTGATTTCTTTCCTTCTGCTGACTTTAGCCCTCATTTGTTTTTCCTTTTCTAATTATTTTTTAATCCTGCCTTCCTACTTCTACCCCTGACCTACAGATGTTGCCATCTCCCCTTAAGAACTGGATCTCTGAAGGCGGGGCATCTCCACCCATGCTTTTGCAGCACACACCCGGGGTTCTGGCGCACCTGGGGTATGGTGCGCCCCGGGGATAGACCGTGACTCCACTGGGGCTCGAACCCAGGACCTTCTGTGTGTAAAGCCAACGTGCTAACCACTACTCTATGGAAACACCGTCCCCTTTTTCTAATTTTTAAAGATGAAGTGTTAGGTTGTTTATTTGGGCTCGTTCTTGTTTTTGGAGATAGGCCCGTAATGATATGACCTTTCCTCTTATGACTGCTTTTGCTGTGTCCCAAAAGTTTTGATATGTTGTACTATCATTATCATTCGGTTCTATGTATCTCTTGATCTCTCTTTTTATTTCTTCTCTGACCCAGTTATTCTTCAGGAGCATGTTGTTTAATCTCCATGTATTTGTGGTTCTTCTTGCTTTCTTTTTGCAGTTGATCTCAAAGCATTATGATAAGAGAATATGGTTGGTATGATTTCAACCCTCTTATATTTGTTGACCCTATCTCTGTGTCCCAGTATGTGGTCAGTTCTTGAGAATGCTCCATGTGCACTAGAGAAGAATGTATAAGCAGCTGTTTGGGGATACAAGGCTCTGTAAATGTCAATTATGTCCACTTGGACTAATGTGTCATTTAAGAATGTTATTTCTTTATTGATTTTCTGTTTGGATGATCTGTTCATATCCGACAGATATTTAGGTCCCCTACTATGGTAGTTCCGTTAGTAATTACTTTACATATTTCAGGGCTCCCTGATTGGAAGCATAGATATTAATAAGTGTAATGTCTCCTTGGTGTATGATTCCCTTTATCATTATGAAGTGTCCCTCAGTATCTTTCTTTACCCTTTTTTATTTTGAAGTCTATTTCGTCTGATATTAGTACCGCTACTCCTGCTTTTCTCTGAATGCCATTTGCTTGAAATATCATTTTCCACCCTTTCACTTTGAGTCTTTGTAGCTGAGATGTGTCTCCTGGAGGCAGCATATGGTTGGGTTTTGTTTTTTGATCCACTCTGCAACTCTGTACCTTTTCATTGGTGAGTTCAGTCCATTTACATTTAAGGTGATTATTGAAATATGAGGTCTTCGTATAGCCATTTTATCTTTTGCTTTCTGGTAGCTCGGTGTTTCCATTGCTTCCTTGTCCTTGTGTTTCTGTTTTCTTTACTTTGGTTGGCTTTTGTGGGTTTTGCCTCTGGTTCTTCTTATTTTATGTTATATACTTTGGTTCTAAATCTTTGGTGTGTGGTTACGATTATGAATATGTAAAGGATAGTTAAATATATGCAGTCGTCCATTTTCTTCTGCACGTGCCTTATCTCCATTCCCCTTTGCGAATTTGGATCTTTGAATTCCCCCCTTTTCAGTCATTGTTATCTCAACTTGTCCCTATGTATGCTGAATGTTCATAACTATCTTGCTATAGCAATTCTCTTCTTATTATTTAAGCTTATAATGCCCTGTTCTTAGTAAGGGTTGCACTCCTATGCTTCTAATTGCCTGATAGTCACTTTACTCCTAATTATGGTGGGTTTTTTTTGTCCTTTTGTTTTAGGTGAACTGACCCCTTTCAGTATTTCCTGTAGTGCAGGCCTCATAGTGGACAATTCCCTCAATTTTTGCATGTCTGGAAAGGTTTTAATTTCTCCTTTATATCTAAAGGAGAGCTTAGCTGGATACATTATTCTTGTCTGGTAGCTCCTTTCCTTTAATAGTTTGAATATTTGATTCCATTCCTTTCTGGCTTGCAAGGTTTGTGCTGAGAAGTCCAACAATAATCTAATGGGTTTTCCTTTATAAGTTACCATTTTCTTCTCCCTGGCTGCCCAGAGAATTCTGTCTTTGTTATTGATTTTTGGTAATTTTAATACAATGTGTCTTGGTGAAGGCCTTTTTAGGTTGAGATAATTGGGCGTTCTGTTGACTTCTTGAATTCTAAATTCCAGCTCATTCCTTAGATTTGGGGAAGTCTCATCAACTATTTGTCTGAAAATGCTTTCTAGTCCCTGCTCCTTTTCCTCGCCTTCAATAATGCCCATTAGTCTTATGTTTCCTCTCCTGATGATATCAGCTAGTTCTTGTATTTCTCTTTCATTATTTTTCATTCTTCGGGTTCTCTCATCTTCTTTCTGATTTATTTCTAGATTTCTGTCTTTGCTATCACTGGTCCTTTCCTCCATTTGCTCGACTCTATTTCCCAAGCTTGCTGTTTCATTTTTTGACTCTTGCAGTGTGTTTTTTATCTCCAGAAGATCTATTCTGTTCTTTTTGAGCATTTCAGTCTCCTTGCTCTGCTCATCTAGTTGTTTTTTTTCAATTCCTGAAACAGCTGATGTGATTCATTTCAGACCTCACTGAGTTTTTCAGAAGTACCATCTTGAAGTCTCTGTCGTTTAAGCTGCGTATTTCTATGTCTGTAAGCTTATTTTCTGGAGATTTTTCTCTTTCTTTCTTAGATGCCTTTCACCTTGGCTGTTCATGATGTTTAATGGACTATTTCTCTGCCTGGGCATTAATGGAAGTATATTCTGCTGTTTTTCCAGAAAGAAGGGTTATTATATAAAGGTCTCTCTTTAGCCTGTTGCAAGGAAGGTGTTTTTCTTTTGGTTTCCAGTAGGCGGCATCTAAGCCTCTTGGATCTCTGCTTTTTTATAAAGTCTTAATAATGTCTTTTTTTTTCTTCTAGATGTTTAAGCACGCTCGCTACCCTCAGTCTCAGTTCCTGTCAATGTTAGTGACAGTTTTAGTAGCATTTGCTCAGATTCCCCTGGGGCTCCACGGCATACTGTCTTGAAAGGTATGGCCGGAGGGGCCTTCTGGGGTGGGGGATAATAGGGACTGTGGCTCAGCCTCGATTTTGCATCCAGGGCCGGTAAAAATCAACTGTTGTTTCTTCTCTATCTTCTGCCCTGATGACTGGGCCTTTTGCCCAGCACAGGGAGCTCATAACAGTCCCAGACAGGGATGTTCGGGGAAGTTTCCACACCTACACCCCTCCCCCTCCTCCTACAGGGAGCTCCGGTAGCTGTGAGAGGCAGTTTCTTATTTCTCCCAATCCACTGTCTGACATCTGAGGTTCTGACCTGTGGTAGCTCTTATGCGCAGATCCCATGTTCAGATGTGCTGGTGTGCAGTTTGTTTTTTGTTGTTGTTGTTGAGTTTCAGATTGTTAGACTATTGTTGTTTCAAGCGGGGAGATCCAGGGATGTCTCTCACTCCACCATGATTAGAAATCACTCTGCCCATCTTTTAATTGGATTTTTTTTGGGGGGTTTTGATGTTAAGTTGTATGAGTTCTTTATAAACGTTGGATATTAGCCCCTTATCAGATGCGTCATTGGCAAATATCTTCTCCTGTTCAGTGGGTTGTCTTTTTGTTCTTGATGGTTTCCTTTGCTGTGAAAAAAACTTTTTCGTTTAATATAGTACCATTTGTTTATTTTTTTCTTTTGTTTCCCTTGCCCGAGGAGATATATCAGAAAAGAATATTATTAAGAGCAATGTTAGAGCTTTACTGCCTATGTTTCCTTCTAGGAGTTTTATGGTTCCAGGTCTTACATTTAAGTCTTTAATTCATTTTGAGTTTATTCTTGTTTATGTTATAAGAAGGTGGTCTAGTTTCATTGTTTTGCATGTTTCTGTTCAGTTTTTCCAAGATCATTTATTAAATAGACTGTCTTTATATTCCATTATATATTCTTGTCTTCTTTGTTGTAGATTAATTGATCGAATAGGCATGGGTTTAGTTCTGGGCTCTCTAGTCTGTTCAATTGATCTATGTGTCTCTTTTTATGCCAGTACCATGCTGTTTTGATTACTATGGCCTTGGAATATAGTTTGATATTAGGTAACGTCATACTTTCAACTTCATTCTTCTTTCTCAAGGCTGCTGTGGCTGTTCGTGGTCTTTTGTGGTTCCACATAAATTTTAGAATTATTTGTTTTAGTTTTGTTATAAATGCCATTGATATTTTGATAGGGATTGCATTGAATATATAGATTGCTTTGGATAGTATGGACATTTTAATGATGTTAATTTTTCCTATCCATGAGCATGGTATATGCCTCCATTTATTTATATCTTCTTCAGTGTCTTATAATTTTCCAAGCACAGGTCTTTTATTTCCTTGGTTAAATTTATTTCTAGGTATTTTATTTTTTGATGCAATTATAAATGGAATTATCTTTTTAATTTCTCTTTCTGATAGTTCATATTGGCATATAAATATGCAACCTATTTCGGTATATTAAATTTGTATCCTGCTACTTTATTGAATTCATTTATCAGTTCTAATAGTTTATTTGATGGAATCTTTAAGGTTCTCTCTATATAGTAGCAAATCATCTGCAAATAATGACAATTTTACTTCTTCCTTTCCAATTTACCGATTTATTGTTTGCCCTGAGAATACTCACTTGCAGCTGCAGCATTTACCCCAGGATAACTCACGGATTAATCCTAACCTTACCCCTAATGTTTGCCACAAAATATCTCGCTTTTATTATCATTTTTGCATCACTCTAGTGTATCAATAGTCTTTGGAAACAAATATATCCATTTATAGCATTCTGTTTTTAGTAGTGGCATTTCAATTTACAAAATACAGTAATCCTCAATCTGAAAATGTCAAATCCTAGAAAACATAGCATTTCAACATGTGATGATAAATTTATGCTGGCAGCGAGCTGCACTTTTTTTCTAAATTGGAAAAAGGTTAAAATAAAGTTCTTAAAGATACTTATAGAGATGAATTCCAGAATTACACCCACAAAGTAGACAATAAGTTATGACAGAAACAAAAAATAAGAGACTGAAATAAAACAAAATATATGAATATAAATATAGCCTGTGAGAAATTTAAAAATTAAAGAAACATAATCATGTAATAAAACCTCAGCAGACAGGATAAAATTTAGCCTGGAAGCCACTGAAGGACAAATTTGTAATTGGTATATAACTAAGAACTTCATCAATAGCACAGAACAAAAAGATAAAAAGTATGAAAGAATTGTAAGAGATGTTACAGTTATCTATTATGTGACAAACCATACCCAAAATTAGTAGCATAAAACAGCCATTTTATTATGTTCATAAACTCTGTGGGTCAGGGACTCATTGCTGGGCACAGTGAGGAGAGATTGTATGTTTTACGATGTCCGAGGCCTCAAGTAGAAAGTCTGAAAGACTGGAGGTGACATGGTTGTTATGGGCTGGTATCATATGAAGGTGACTTCTCTTATACAGTTGATGCTGGCAGTCAACTAGAATACGTGCAAGTGGACTCCATATACATCTGTGCATCTTTACAACATGGTGGCTGGGGCCCAAGAGAAAATACAACTTCCACCATTCTTTCTTAACCAAAGAAATCTGGCCAGTGACCAGATTCCAGGGGAAGGGACATAGGCCCTACCTCCTGAATAAAGGTGTCAAAAATATTGGAACCATGTTTTAAAACTGCCACATGAAAGATAAGTTGAAAAAACCTAATATAGGCCCAATAAAAGTCCAAGAAGAAGAAAATGAAGGAAAGATAGGAAAGAGAAAAGATAATATCGATTCTGGTTCTTGACAAGATGACAAATTAGCTGTGGATACCCTAGTCCTAGAAGAATCATAGGTCAAAACAAAGGGACCTCCCAACAAAGAAAAGCCCAGGGCAAGATGGTTTTGGGATGAATTCTACCAAATATTTAAAGAATTAATACTAATCATTCTTAAATTCTTTCAAAGAATAGAAGAGAACATTTCCAAACTAATTTTAGGAGGCCAGCATCACCCTGATACCAAAGCCAGAAAAAGACACTACAAGAGAAAAAAAAAGCTTTAGTCAATATTCCTGATGAACATAGATGAAAAACTCCTCCATTAAATACTAGCAAACCAAGTTTAACTGTATATTAAAAGAGTCATACACCATGGCCAAATGGGATTTATCTCTGGATGCAAGCACGATTCAATATATGCAAATGATGTGATATATTACATGAATAGAATGAAAGATAAAAATTATATAATCATCCCAACAAATGCAGGGCAAGCATTTGGTGATAAAAACTTTCAACAAATTGGGTATATAAGGAACTCACCTCAACACAATAAAGGCCATATATGAAAATCCCGTAGCTAACATCATACAAAATTATGAAAAACTGAAAGCTTTTCCTTTAAAATCTGAAACAAGGTAGAGATGCCCATTCTTGCCACTTCTATTAAACATAGTTCTGGAAGTCAGAGCCAGGATAATAAGGTAAGAAAAAGAAATAAAAGGCATCCAGACCAGAAAGAAGGTAAGACTGAAAAAAGTACTCAAAGAAAAGATAACTGAAAATTCTCAAGATTTGGCAAAACAAACAAACAAAAAACATAAACCCAAATATTCAAAAAGTTGAGCAAATCTCAAACAGAATAAACCCAAAAAAATCCACACTGAGACACATTGTAGTCAAACTTCTAAAATTAAGACAAAGACTAAGTATTGATATCAGCCAGAGAAAAATGACCTAAAGGAAAAAAAAATTTCAAATCACAGATTTCCCATCATAAACTATAGAGGCCAGAAGAAAGTGGCACAACATTTTTAGTGACTAAAAGAAAAGAGCTGTCAGCCCAGAATTCTATACCCAGTGAAAATATCTTTCAGGAATGAAGGGAACATCAAGGCATTCTATATGTTGTATTTTCATTTTCATTCAATTCAATACATTTTAAAATTTCCCTTGAGATTTCTTCCTTGACCCATGAGTTATTTAGATCTTTGTTATTTAGTTTCCAAATGTTTTGGAGATTTTCATCTTATCGTTCCATTACTCATTTCCAGTTTGCTTCCATTGGGGTTACAGATCACCTTCTGTGTCATTTTAATTCTTTTAAATTTATTGAAGTTTGTTATTTGGGCCAGGATATAATCTATCTTGGTATATATTCTATGATCACTTGAGAGGAGTATAATTCTGCTCTCATTAGGTGAAGTATTCTAAAATGACTGTTAGAGCATATTGGTCAATGATATTGTTGAGTTCTTGATGAATTTCTCTCTAGTCCTGTCAACTGTTGAGAGTGAAGTGATGAAGTCTTTAAACTATAGTGGATTTGTCTATTTTCCTTTCAGTTCTATCACTTTTAGCTTCACACATTTTACAGCTCTGTAGTTTTATGCACCTACATTAAGAATTGCTATGTCTTCTTGATGAATTGACTTTTTTATCATTATTATACAATGTTCCTCTCTGTTGCCAGTAATTTTCTTTCTCTTAAGTCTACATTATCTGATATTACTTTGGCCACTCCTGCTTTCTTTTGATTAATTTTGCATGATACATCTTTTCCCATCCTTTTACTTTCAGATTGCCTGTTATGTTTGAAGTGAGTTTGTTATAAGGTTTATTATAGACTAATGTAATTATTCATATGTTAGGGCTTAAGTTTGCCGTATCATTTTTTGTTTTCTTCCTTCCTTCCTTCCTTCCTTCCTTCCTTCCTTCCTTCCTTCCTTCCTTCCTTCCTTCCTTCCTTCTTTTCATGCGTTCTTTCTTTTTTGGCTTCTGTCTTCTTTTTCTCTACCTTCCTATAGGTCACTTAAACATTTTTTTTTAATTCTACTTTGATTTACCTATAGCGTTTTTGAGTATTCTGCTTTACATAGCTTTCTTAGTGACTGCTCTAGGTACTATATTATATATAGATAACTTACTACAGTCTATAGGTACACTTGTTTGAAGTACAGAAAGATTACCTCCCTTTACTCTCTCCTACCTATAATATCATCGTCTTAATTATTTCCTCTATGTAGTTGAGAACTACATTGGACAGTATTATGATTTTTATTTCAACATAATGTAAAAAACTGAAGAGGAAAATAAAGCCTATTGCACTAACCCATCTTTTGTTTACTGTGTTCTGTCTTCCTTCCTGATGTTCCAAGGTTCCCAATGTTTATCTTCTGTTTTGAGAACTTCCTTTAGTTTTCTTTCATCTAAGAATGCCTTGATGTTCCCTTCATTCCTGAAAGATATTTTCACTGGGTATAGAATTCTGGGCTGACAGCTCTTTTCTTTTAGTCACTAAAAATGTTGTGCCACTTTCTTCTGGCCTCTATAGTTTATGATGGGAAATCTGTGATTTGAAATTTTTTTTTCCTTTAGGTCATTTTTCTCTGGCTGATATCAATACTTAGTCTTTGTCTTAATTTTAGAAGTTTGACTACAATGTGTCTCAGTGTGGATTTTTTTGGGTTTATTCTGTTTGAGATTTGCTCAACTTTTTGAATATTTGGGTTTATGTTTTTTGTTTGTTTGTTTTGCCAAATCTTGAGAATTTTCAGTTATCTTTTCTTTGAGTACTTTTTTCAGTCTTACCTTCTTTCTGGTCTGGATGCCTTTTATTTCTTTTTCTTACCTTATTATCCTGGCTCTGACTTCCAGAACTATGTTTAATAGAAGTGGCAAGAATGGGCATCTCTACCTTGTTTCAGATTTTAAAGGAAAAGCTTTCAGTTTTTCATAATTTTGTATGATGTTAGCTACGGGATTTTCATATATGGCCTTTATTGTGTTGAGGTGAGTTCCTTATATACCCAATTTGTTGAAAGTTTTTATCACCAAATGCTTGCCCTGCATTTGTTGGGATGATTATATAATTTTTATCTTTCATTCTATTCATGTAATATATCACATCATTTGCATATATTGAATCGTGCTTGCATCCAGAGATAAATCCCATTTGGCCATGGTGTATGACTCTTTTAATATACAGTTAAACTTGGTTTGCTAGTATTTAATGGAGGAGTTTTTCATCTATGTTCATCAGGAATATTGACTAAAGCTTTTTTTTTCTCTTGTAGTGTCTTTTTCTGGCTTTGGTATCAGGGTGATGCTGGCCTCCTAAAATTAGTTTGGAAATGTTCTCTTCTATTCTTTGAAAGAATTTAAGAATGATTAGTATTAATTCTTTAAATATTTGGTAGAATTCATCCCAAAACCATCTTGCCCTGGGCTTTTCTTTGTTGGGAGGTCCCTTTGTTTTGACCTATGATTCTTCTAGGACTAGGGTATCCACAGCTAATTTGTCATCTTGTCAAGAACCAGAATCGATATTATCTTTTCTCTTTCCTATCTTTCCTTCATTTTCTTCTTCTTGGACTTTTATTGGGCCTATATTAGGTTTTTTCAACTTATCTTTCATGTGGCAGTTTTAAAACATGGTTCCAATATTTTTGACACCTTTATTCAGGAGGTAGGGCCTATGTCCCTTCCCCTGGAATCTGGTCACTGGCCAGATTTCTTTGGTTAAGAAAGAATGGTGGAAGTTGTATTTTCTCTTGGGCCCCAGCCACCATGTTGTAAAGATGCACAGATGTATATGGAGTCCACTTGCACGTATTCTAGTTGACTGCCAGCATCAACTGTATAAGAGAAGTCACCTTCATATGATACCAGCCCATAACAACCATGTCACCTCCAGTCTTTCAGACTTTCTACTTGAGGCCTCGGACATCGTAAAACATACAATCTCTCCTCACTGTGCCCAGCAATGAGTCCCTGACCCACAGAGTTTATGAACATAATAAAATGGCTGTTTTATGCTACTAATTTTGGGTATGGTTTGTCACATAATAGATAACTGTAACATCTCTTACAATTCTTTCATACTTTTTATCTTTTTGTTCTGTGCTATTGATGAAGTTCTTAGTTATATACCAATTACAAATTTGTCCTTCAGTGGCTTCCAGGCTAAATTTTATCCTGTCTGCTGAGGTTTTATTACATGATTATGTTTCTTTAATTTTTAAATTTCTCACAGGCTATATTTATATTCATATATTTTGTTTTATTTCAGTCTCTTATTTTTTGTTTCTGTCATAACTTATTGTCTACTTTGTGGGTGTAATTCTGGAATTCATCTCTATAAGTATCTTTAAGAACTTTATTTTAACCTTTTTCCAATTTAGAAAAAAAGTGCAGCTCGCTGCCAGCATAAATTTATCATCACATGTTGAAATGCTATGTTTTCTAGGATTTGACATTTTCAGATTGAGGATTACTGTATTTTGTAAATTGAAATGCCACTACTAAAAACAGAATGCTATAAATGGATATATTTGTTTCCAAAGACTATTGATACACTAGAGTGATGCAAAAATGATAATAAAAGCGAGATATTTTGTGGCAAACATTAGGGGTAAGGTTAGGATTAATCCGTGAGTTATCCTGGGGTAAATGCTGCAGCTGCAAGTGAGTATTCTCAGGGCAAACAATAAATCGGTAAATTGGAAAGGAAGAAGTAAAATTGTCATTATTTGCAGATGATTTGCTACTATATAGAGAGAACCTTAAAGATTCCATCAAATAAACTATTAGAACTGATAAATGAATTCAATAAAGTAGCAGGATACAAATTTAATATACCGAAATAGGTTGCATATTTATATGCCAATATGAACTATCAGAAAGAGAAATTAAAAAGATAATTCCATTTATAATTGCATCAAAAAATAAAATACCTAGAAATAAATTTAACCAAGGAAATAAAAGACCTGTGCTTGGAAAATTATAAGACACTGAAGAAGATATAAATAAATGGAGGCATATACCATGCTCATGGATAGGAAAAATTAACATCATTAAAATGTCCATACTATCCAAAGCAATCTATATATTCAATGCAATCCCTATCAAAATATCAATGGCATTTATAACAAAACTAAAACAAATAATTCTAAAATTTATGTGGAACCACAAAAGACCACGAACAGCCACAGCAGCCTTGAGAAAGAAGAATGAAGTTGAAAGTATGACGTTACCTAATATCAAACTATATTCCAAGGCCATAGTAATCAAAACAGCATGGTACTGGCATAAAAAGAGACACATAGATCAATTGAACAGACTAGAGAGCCCAGAACTAAACCCATGCCTATTCGATCAATTAATCTACAACAAAGAAGACAAGAATATATAATGGAATATAAAGACAGTCTATTTAATAAATGATCTTGGAAAAACTGAACAGAAACATGCAAAACAATGAAACTAGACCACCTTCTTATAACATAAACAAGAATAAACTCAAAATGAATTAAAGACTTAAATGTAAGACCTGGAACCATAAAACTCCTAGAAGGAAACATAGGCAGTAAAGCTCTAACATTGCTCTTAATAATATTCTTTTCTGATATATCTCCTCGGGCAAGGGAAACAAAAGAAAAAAATAAACAAATGGTACTATATTAAACGAAAAAGTTTTTTTCACAGCAAAGGAAACCATCAAGAACAAAAAGACAACCCACTGAACAGGAGAAGATATTTGCCAATGACGCATCTGATAAGGGGCTAATATCCAACGTTTATAAAGAACTCATACAACTTAACATCAAAACCCCCCAAAAAAAATCCAATTAAAAGATGGGCAGAGTGATTTCTAATCATGGTGGAGTGAGAGACATCCCTGGATCTCCCCGCTTGAAACAACAATAGTCTAACAATCTGAAACTCAACAACAACAACAAAAAACAAACTGCACACCAGCACATCTGAACATGGGATCTGCGCATAAGAGCTACCACAGGTCAGAACCTCAGATGTCAGACAGTGGATTGGGAGAAATAAGAAACTGCCTCTCACAGCTACCGGAGCTCCCTGTAGGAGGAGGGGGAGGGGTGTAGGTGTGGAAACTTCCCCGAACATCCCTGTCTGGGACTGTTATGAGCTCCCTGTGCTGGGCAAAAGGCCCAGTCATCAGGGCAGAAGATAGAGAAGAAACAACAGTTGATTTTTACCGGCCCTGGATGCAAAATCGAGGCTGAGCCACAGTCCCTATTATCCCCCACCCCAGAAGGCCCCTCCGGCCATACCTTTCAAGACAGTATGCCGTGGAGCCCCAGGGGAATCTGAGCAAATGCTACTAAAACTGTCACTAACATTGACAGGAACTGAGACTGAGGGTAGCGAGCGTGCTTAAACATCTAGAAGAAAAAAAAAGACATTATTAAGACTTTATAAAAAAGCAGAGATCCAAGAGGCTTAGATGCCGCCTACTGGAAACCAAAAGAAAAACACCTTCCTTGCAACAGGCTAAAGAGAGACCTTTATATAATAACCCTTCTTTCTGGAAAAACAGCAGAATATACTTCCATTAATGCCCAGGCAGAGAAATAGTCCATTAAACATCATGAACAGCCAAGGTGAAAGGCATCTAAGAAAGAAAGAGAAAAATCTCCAGAAAATAAGCTTACAGACATAGAAATACGCAGCTTAAACGACAGAGACTTCAAGATGGTACTTCTGAAAAACTCAGTGAGGTCTGAAATGAATCACATCAGCTGTTTCAGGAATTGAAAAAAAACAACTAGATGAGCAGAGCAAGGAGACTGAAATGCTCAAAAAGAACAGAATAGATCTTCTGGAGATAAAAAACACACTGCAAGAGTCAAAAAATGAAACAGCAAGCTTGGGAAATAGAGTCGAGCAAATGGAGGAAAGGACCAGTGATAGCAAAGACAGAAATCTAGAAATAAATCAGAAAGAAGATGAGAGAACCCGAAGAATGAAAAATAATGAAAGAGAAATACAAGAACTAGCTGATATCATCAGGAGAGGAAACATAAGACTAATGGGCATTATTGAAGGCGAGGAAAAGGAGCAGGGACTAGAAAGCATTTTCAGACAAATAGTTGATGAGACTTCCCCAAATCTAAGGAATGAGCTGGAATTTAGAATTCAAGAAGTCAACAGAACGCCCAATTATCTCAACCTAAAAAGGCCTTCACCAAGACACATTGTATTAAAATTACCAAAAATCAATAACAAAGACAGAATTCTCTGGGCAGCCAGGGAGAAGAAAATGGTAACTTATAAAGGAAAACCCATTAGATTATTGTTGGACTTCTCAGCACAAACCTTGCAAGCCAGAAAGGAATGGAATCAAATATTCAAACTATTAAAGGAAAGGAGCTACCAGACAAGAATAATGTATCCAGCTAAGCTCTCCTTTAGATATAAAGGAGAAATTAAAACCTTTCCAGACATGCAAAAATTGAGGGAATTGTCCACTATGAGGCCTGCACTACAGGAAATACTGAAAGGGGTCAGTTCACCTAAAACAAAAGGACAAAAAAAACCCACCATAATTAGGAGTAAAGTGACTATCAGGCAATTAGAAGCATAGGAGTGCAACCCTTACTAAGAACAGGGCATTATAAGCTTAAATAATAAGAAGAGAATTGCTATAGCAAGATAGTTATGAACATTCAGCATACATAGGGACAAGTTGAGATAACAATGACTGAAAAGGGGGGAATTCAAAGATCCAAATTCGCAAAGGGGAATGGAGATAAGGCACGTGCAGAAGAAAATGGACGACTGCATATATTTAACTATCCTTTACATATTCATAATCGTAACCACACACCAAAGATTTAGAACCAAAGTATATAACATAAAATAAGAAGAACCAGAGGCAAAACCCACAAAAGCCAACCAAAGTAAAGAAAACAGAAACACAAGGACAAGGAAGCAATGGAAACACCGAGCTACCAGAAAGCAAAAGATAAAATGGCTATACGAAGACCTCATATTTCAATAATCACCTTAAATGTAAATGGACTGAACTCACCAATGAAAAGGTACAGAGTTGCAGAGTGGATCAAAAAACAAAACCCAACCATATGCTGCCTCCAGGAGACACATCTCAGCTACAAAGACTCAAAGTGAAAGGGTGGAAAATGATATTTCAAGCAAATGGCATTCAGAGAAAAGCAGGAGTAGCGGTACTAATATCAGACGAAATAGACTTCAAAATAAAAAAGGGTAAAGAAAGATACTGAGGGACACTTCATAATGATAAAGGGAATCATACACCAAGGAGACATTACACTTATTAATATCTATGCTTCCAATCAGGGAGCCCTGAAATATGTAAAGTAATTACTAACGGAACTACCATAGTAGGGGACCTAAATATCTGTCGGATATGAACAGATCATCCAAACAGAAAATCAATAAAGAAATAACATTCTTAAATGACACATTAGTCCAAGTGGACATAATTGACATTTACAGAGCCTTGTATCCCCAAACAGCTGCTTATACATTCTTCTCTAGTGCACATGGAGCATTCTCAAGAACTGACCACATACTGGGACACAGAGATAGGGTCAACAAATATAAGAGGGTTGAAATCATACCAACCATATTCTCTTATCATAATGCTTTGAGATCAACTGCAAAAAGAAAGCAAGAAGAACCACAAATACATGGAGATTAAACAACATGCTCCTGAAGAATAACTGGGTCAGAGAAGAAATAAAAAGAGAGATCAAGAGATACATAGAACCGAATGATAATGATAGTACAACATATCAAAACTTTTGGGACACAGCAAAAGCAGTCATAAGAGGAAAGGTCATATCATTACGGGCCTATCTCCAAAAACAAGAACGAGCCCAAATAAACAACCTAACACTTCATCTTTAAAAATTAGAAAAAGGGGACGGTGTTTCCATAGAGTAGTGGTTAGCACGTTGGCTTTACACACAGAAGGTCCTGGGTTCGAGCCCCAGTGGAGTCACGGTCTATCCCCGGGGCGCACCATACCCCAGGTGCGCCAGAACCCCGGGTGTGTGCTGCAAAAGCATGGGTGGAGATGCCCCGCCTTCAGAGATCCAGTTCTTAAGGGGAGATGGCAACATCTGTAGGTCAGGGGTAGAAGTAGGAAGGCAGGATTAAAAAATAATTAGAAAAGGAAAAACAAATGAGGGCTAAAGTCAGCAGAAGGAAAGAAATCAAAATTTGTGCGGAAATAAATGAAACTGAAAACAAAACAAAACAAAATGATGGAAAAAAAATAAATGCAACAAAGAGCTGGTTCTTTGAGAAGGTTAATAAAATTGACAAACCCCTGGCTAGACTCACTAAAGAAAAAAGAGAAAGGACACAAATACACAAAATCAGGGATGAAAGAGGGGAAATTACGACTGACATCGCAGAAATACAAAGGATCATACAAGAATACTATGAAAAAGTTTAATAACCTAGACGAAATGGACCAGTACTTAGAACATTACAACCTTCCTAGACTAAATCAAGAACACCTGGAAAATCTAAATAGACCAATCAGCAGTATGCAGATTGAAACAATCATCAAAAACCTACCAAAAAGTAAAAGTCCAGGACCAGATGGCTTCACCAGTGAGTTCTACCAAACATTCAAAGAAGATTTAATACCTATTCTCCTCAAACTCTTCCAAAAAAATCGAATAGAAGGCAATACTTCCCAACTCATTTTATGAGGTCAGTATTACTCTGATACCAAAACATGGTAAAGAAGACTACAGACCAATATCTCTCATGAACACAGATGCAAAAATCCTAAATAAGATACTAGTAAACCGAATACAGCAACATATTAAAAAGATTATACACCACGGTCAAGCGGGCTTCATCCCAGGGACACAGGGATGGTTTGACATACACGAATCGATTAATGTGATACGCCACATCAACAAATTAAAAAATAAGAATCACATGATCATATCAATAGATGCAGAAAAAGCCTTCAACAAGATACAGCATCCATTTATGATCAAAACACTTAACAAAATCGGTATAGAAGGAAAGCACCTTAACACCATAAAGGTCATATATGACAAAGCCTCAGCCAACACTATACTCAATGGTGAAAAACTGAAAACCTTCCCTCTAAGATCAGGAACAAGGCAAGGCTGTCCACTATCACCACTGTTATTCAATGTAACATTGGAGGTCCTAGCGAGAGCAATCAGATAAGAGAAAGATATAAAAGGCATCCAAATAGGAAATGAAGACGTCAAACTGTCACTATTTGCAGATGACATGATTCTCTATATAGAAAATCCAAAAGACTCCACAAGAACACTACTAGAAACAATAAGCAAATACAGTAAAGTCTCTGGATACAGAATCAACATTCAAAAATCCATAGCTTTCCTATACTCTAATAATGAAGTGTCAGAAAAAGAAGTGGAAAAAATAATTCCTTTTGTAATTGCAAAGAAGAATAAAATACCTAGGAATAAGTTTAACCAAACAAGTGAAGGACCTATATAATGGAAACTATAAGACCCTATTAAAAGAAATCGAAGAAGATACAAAGAAATGGGAAGATATTCCATGTTCTTGGATTGGAAGAATGAACATGGTTAAAATGACCATATTACCTAAAGCATTATACAGATTCAATGCAATCCCCATCAAAATCCCATTGGCATTGTTTAAAGAAATAGAACAAAAAATCATCAGATTTGTATGGAAGCACAAAAGACCCCAAATTGCCAAAGCCATCCTGAGAAAAGAGAACGAGGCTGGAGGCATCACTCTGCCCAACTTCAAATTATACTACAAAGCGACAATAATTAAAACGGCATGGTATTGGCAGCAAAACAGACGCACGGACCAGTGGAACAGAATCGAGAGTCCAGAAGTAAACCCATATTTATATGGACAAATAATTTTTGACCAAGAAGCCAAAAACATACAGAAAGGAAAGCCTCTTCAATGAATGGTGCTGGGAAAACTGAAAGCCACCTGAAAAAGAATGAAACTAGACTGTTATCTATCACCACACACCAAAATTAACTCAGAATGGATTAAGGATCTGAAACAATAAAATGCATCGAAGAAAACATAGGAACTAAACTCAAGGACCTTGGACTTAAAGAGGATTTGATAAATTTGACCTCAAAAGCAAAGGGAGTAAAAGCTAAAATAAACGAATGGGACTATATCAAACTAAAAAGCTTCTGCTCAGCAAAAGAAACCATCAACAAGGTAAAGAGACAACCATCCGAATGGGAAAATATATTTGCAAGCAACGCCTCTGATAAGGGCCTGATATCCAAAATATACGAAGAACTCATACAACTCAGTGACAACAAACAAGCAAATGATCCAATCAGAAAATGGGCAGAGGACCTCAACAGACACTTCTCCCTAGAGGACAGACAAATGGCCAACAAATATTTGAAAAGATGTTCAACATCGCTAGCTATTAGGGAAATGCAAATCAAAACCACAATGAGATACCATCTCACACCTGTTAGAATAACTATAATCAACAGGACAAGTAATAAATGCTGGAGAGGATGCGGAGAAAAAGAAACCCTCATACGCGGCTGGTGGGACTGCAAATTGGTATAGCCACTAGGGAAAACAGTATGGAGGATCTTCAGAAAACTAAGAATTGTTCTACCATATGATCCAGCAATTCCACTACTGTGTATTTACCCCCAAAGACATGAAAACCCATATCCAAATAGATATTTGCACATCGGTGTTCATAGCAGCATTATTCACAGTGGCCAGGACATGGAAGCAACCGAAGTGTCCTACGACAGATGATTGGCTAAAGAAGCAGTGGTACACATATACAATGGAATATTACTCAGCCATAAGAAGAGATGAAATACTGCCATTTGCAACAACATGGATGGACCTCGAGATAATCATGCTAAGCGAAAGAAGCCAGACCGAAAAAGTTGAAAATCACATGATATCACTTATATGTAAGATATAAACCTAAAAGCAACAAATGAACAGGACAAACAAACAGAGACTCATGGAGATGGACCAGAG
>PVKZ01007737.1:0-20570 GCA_004027375.1 Macroglossus sobrinus | reverse complement strand
AAAAGATGATGGCTGAGAAGTTTCCAGATTTGCTGAACGAGGCACCGAACCCGGGAAGAATAAATAAACATGAACACACATTCGGACACATCCCAGTCAAATTGAGGGACATCGAGAAACAAAAATCTTTCAGTTACCAGAAAGGAAACGCAGCTGACCCACAGCGGGTGACGGTCACACTCTCGGCCGATGTCTCCACAGCAAGCGAGGCCGGACGTGGTGGAGAACGACCCCGTCACGGTGCCGAGGGGACAGCGCCGCGATCCGTCATTTCACTTCTGCTGAAGGTAAAGACCAAATAAAATCCCCTCCAACTACGTGAACACGGAAATCACATGCGGCCCGCAGACACCTGCGGGAGAGCCACGGAAAGCCGTGGCCCAGGAACAAGGGTCGTTGTTGAGACGCATCGGGCATCACAAAAGCGCCTACTGTGCGTCGACGGCACAGCGGGTGCTGGGCCGAACCCTGAAAGACGAGGTCCCCGCTGCCACGGCGTGTGCGGCCGAGCCTGGAGGACTGAAGGGACGAGCACTCGGCAGCAGGGACGGAGGGTGCTGAGGCACGCGGGCGCGACAGCACACGGCAGGCGGCGGCGATAGCGAGCGGGGCTCACGAGGTCACTCGCGAGCGGCCGGAGCGGGCGAAGCTGGAGAGATTGACGGAGGCCGGGATGTGCTCGCAGGCGGCGAGGGTCCATTAAGAGCTTTCAGGGGCGATTAGGCGGAGTTGATTCCTAGCGATTTCCGGCGGCAGCCGGCGCGGTGGCCTGCATTGTTAAACGCGGGGACACGAAGTGTGTGACTCCCCGGGCCCCCCTTCCGGGGGAGTGAAGTCCAAACCCGCCACGGGGACGCGTGGAAGACACCGGCCCCCTCCTGCCACCGTTCAGGGCGTCTGACTTCTCCAGGCCCGGCTAGTGACCGTTTTTATATAGAAACACTCGGGTCGGAGAGGGAGAGACCAAAAAAAAAAAAAAAAAAAAAAAAAGGAGGGATCTCAAACGCGATGGCAACAAACGCAAATAAAAAGGAGACCCCGGACCTCGCTCCGTCCGGCTGTCTGGAGAAGGACAAGCCCGCGAGTGTGTTTCCCTGGCGACCGTGCGGGGAGGCTGGAGAGGCCGTGTGTGGCAATTTCATGCCCATTACAATGACAAAGTGTCACGGAGAGTTATTGCATTTTAAGACGGCGTTCTCCTGCCTGCACGCACCGGCTCGGGAGGGCAGGGGAGCTGAGGGGACGTTGTGACCCTCGGGATCGGCCCGCGTGCTCCTGGCCGCTTTCGGTAACTGCGCGTCCACGGCAGGCAAGACGCTGGTCCTCGGTGGTGACTGACACGCTGCGGTGTCAGGAGCCAGCCCGCGAGGTGGCCCCCCGAAGGCACACATGGCCCAGTAAATCAGATCCAGATGCTTCTTCGTCCCAAAGCACACAAAATTGGCCAGTTTGATTGTGGGCTGCAGAAAAAACACGGCAACACACACACACACACACACACCACACACGGGAGAACACACCTGCACGGCCGTGTGCAAGCCTTTCTAGGGACACGCAGGGGCCCTCAAAAGAGGGCACGAAAGACAAAGGGGTGCTTGATACGGGACACAGCTGGGTCCCCCACGCTGAGCATCAGGACAGCACACTTCTTACGAGGCTACGAGTTCTCATGACAACTTGACAGGAACGCGATGTGGACCCTGAAATCCCAGTGCATCCCGCCTGCACCCACGAGCAAGGGGGACGGGCAGGCCGACAGCAGTCGTGGCCCCCGGCGTGGCCCCGTGGCCTCTGGCAGTAGGCGGTCTTGGCTTGCACCCCAAGGGGCTGGGGTGGACGGTCCTAGCCGCCCCCTCCCCTTTTTCAGAGGGAAACCTGTCCCCTTCAGAAACGCCCGCCACGCCCACTCTCTGCGTGATCTGGCTCGCCCCTGGGAAGCCCCCGCCCAGGGCGGCACGTGGCTCCAGTGCCACCACCGCCTGGGACTCAGACGCAGCCCCCGACAGCGCGTGTGCGCCCTCTGCGCCTCCCCCGTGCGCCCGCCCCTGTGCGCCCTCCCCAGCGCCCTCCTGGACGCACCACCTGCCCCCGCGTCCACACCGTCCAGGCCTCCGGCACGGGCCGCTCCCCCTGGTCGTCTGTTCCAGGCGGCCCCCGAGTCAGCTGCAGGAACATGGAGCGTGCCCGGCTTACCCACTCCTGCCTAAACCACCCCCAGAAAACAGATCGACGCTCGTTACACCAGGCGCTCGAAACCAATGGCTGATCAAAGAAAAACGTGGCGTCGCCGCTCTCCCCCTCCGGGCCTGAACGCCGAAGGCATCTCTGCCACGAGGTGACCGCTGACGGCAGACGGTGCCAGTTACCGGTGCCCATTGGGCCAAGCCACGCTCTGGACCCCCGACTTCAGCAGCGGCTCGAGAGGGACCCCAGGAAGCCAGGTCTAGGGCTGAAGCAAACGCCAAGCACGCATGACGTGCACGTTCCCCACAACAAACGAACACACGCGCCTCGCAGGGCTCTGCCTGCCACCATCTCCCACCCCCCGACCCGCCCGCCGCCCGTCACAGGGCGGTGCCCCCAGGCGGATACTCCAGAACGTGAGCTCCTCCCGACGGTCTCGTGCGCTCTCGCAGCAAACGCACGGGAGGCAGCAGCCGCTCTCGCCTTCACTGTTTCACCTTCACTGACGCATGAAACTCAGTGACGAGACAACGGAGGAGCCGGCGGGACCGAGCGCGAGGCGCTGACCGGCCTCCTCGAGCAGGAGGCCACGTCGCACCCCGAACGTCGCCCCAAACGTGCTCCCTTCCCTCCGCGCGGGTTCGTTCTCTACTTCTCCAAACCGAAGACGCCGCGACAGTGCCCGAAGCCACGTCACGTCGAGCACCTCGCACGCATTTCTGCTTCGGGCCCGTTCGTGACGCTCACAGACGGGGCTGGGTGCGCGGGGGGTGGGGGGGGGCTGACGGCCCACGCACTCCGCGTCTGACCGGACGGGCAGCACAGCACGTCAAGGAGCGGGGTCGTGAGCGATCACGGGAGTGGTGGGGGGCCACCTCACGTGCGTCTGAGGCTCAGCCTCCACCCATCTCGGCACCACGTCCTCACGACTGCCCCCCACGTCCTTCCTCCCACCGTTTTTGGGGACCCGGCTTCTCTCTTTCACCGTCCAGACGGGGCCAGCACACGGGGGGAACGCAGAGAGCAGGCTCGTCCGTCGCTGGTTTTGCCGTTCGCTCCGTGTCCCAGGACGGCCTGCGCCCGGGGCAGACCGCTCCCCACGTCCACGACCCCCCCTCACGGCTCACGTCCGCGTCCCCTCGCCCCGCTCACCCCGCTGTGTGCAGGGTGGCCGCGTCCCTGTCTCACCAGCAGCTGTGTCTGACCTTTATCTCTCCCCGCCCCCGTCCCCCGCGCCCGGCGGGGCGTCTGAAACAAACAAACACACAGGCCCCGAGGCCCCACCGGCTCAGTGACGTCCTGGGGGAACGCAGGTCAGACGGCCGAGGCCCCGCGGGGTCGCACGGCTCGCCGGGCCCGGCGTCCCCCGTGCCGGGCGGGAACCGTGAGCGCCTGGCCAGGGAAAGCTGCCGGTCCTATACGAACTGCCAGCTCTCGCCGGCTCTCGCCACACTGGCCGCTGGCCGCGCCCGCGCCGCTCCCAGGGGGCGGGTCACGGAGACACTTCGGGGCCGAGGGACAGACTCTTCTCCAGGAAAACGCAACGTGTCCGAGGGCCGGGGACGTTCTCGAGGTCTGACTAGCTTCTGCGTGTGCTCGGCCCTCTAGTCGTTCGAGGAAGAATATAAAGAAGAAAAGCATTCGCGGGGTTTTTTTTTTTTCCGCCCTAATTGAAATATTCTCGACATCAAATCTGCTCAATGTAGTAGAAACTGCAGATGTGATTGCTTTAATTTTATAACCCAATTATTCTTTTATTTCTGGTTGTCTTTGGGATAAATTAACTCTTATCAGCTATTCCAATAGGTAATTATCGTAAAGCTAAACACCGCACGACCCTCGAACCCGTGCCGTTGACGGAGGGCGCTGGAGGGAAGCCACGCTCGGGAGGACGCACAGCGCGCGAACGCCAGACGTGCGTCACTCCCCGACGGTGTCCCCGGAATGCCCGGGCGAGATGGGACGGGGAGGTTTCTCTCTGCGGAGGAAGGGATGCAGCTCTGGCTGACGGCCGCGGGACAAGCCCCGAACAGGAGGCGGACGAGAACGAGTTTGGATCCAAGAGCTCGTGACGGTGGCTGGACCCCGTCAGACCCGGGGGTTCAGTGTCGCTCCCGCAGCCATAAAGAGCGGGGGTCTTCTCACGAAGAGCCTTTCTTTCTGTCGGCAAATCCTGGGAGCTGAGCTTCCGGGGCTGCTGGGACACGGCAGCCGGGCCATCCCTGTGGTCACAGCAGGAGCCGAGGGCGCCGCGGCCCTCGTGAACAGCCGTCCTCGCGTGCGCCCCCGACCCCGGGGAGCGCCAGGACGGAGGTGGGTCTGGCGGGACGCTGGCGTCAGCGAGAGCCCCCAGCCTCGGCGACTGGGACACGCGGTGCTCGGTGCACTGTTTCTAAAAGTCCAAAGCAATGTGCAAATCCGCCACGGACGAGGATCAGATAAAGGCAGGGTGGACACTCGGGGGAGGGGGACGGGCGTGCACGGGGCGGCCTCGCCCACGCTGTGGGGCGTTCGGCCCCGCACCCCAGAGGCCTCCGACCCGGGCGGACGCCGCTCGCTCCCGCAGCCACCCCGGGAGGCCACCGACCCAGGGGGCCAGCCGCAAACCCACAAGCGTCCCCTACGATGCGTCCGCTGCAGGGTGTCGCGGGTTCCCGACTGAACACACAGCGACGGTCTCCCCGGCAATCACGGTCGGTGGAGCGGCCTCCGAAACTGAAAACGACCCCCCAAAACCTCAGGGGAGAGAGGCCTGTTTAGAGGTGACTTAGAATCCACTTCGGAAAGAGGGAGGGATCGGGAGACGGGTGGGGGGAGGGACACGGACTCGCCCGCCTCGGGCCTCGGCCGGGGACGCCCTCGGAGTGGTTCTGACCCGTCAGCTCCGTGCTGTTCTGCTCCAATTCTCCAACACGTGGGTGTCGGTCGACTTTAAAAATCAGAACAACGACTTCACCACGATAAAAATAACAAGGAAACATCCGTTCTTTGTTACAAAAATAACCAAGAAACTGGCTCGTTCTCCGGAAAGAGGCCGTTAAGACCCCGGAGGAGAGGCTGGGGAAGGGGGGAGGGGCGGTCAGCCTCCCACGCCGCAGGGAGGCAGCCAGGACAGGGGGGAGCGACACCCCAGCGCGCTCGGCCGCCAGGAGCCGTCCGCCGCCCTGCAAAGTCCCCGGGGCCCAGCGGCCCTGCTTCCGAGCGTTCCCCCAAAGGAAACGGACGCAGCGTCTCAAAGGGACGCCCGCACCCCACGTTCGCTGCGGCCGAGGCGGGGGACCGAGCGGGGTCACGGGATGGACCTCCCGCCACGGCCCAGAAGACGGTCCTGCGCCGGGCGACCTCACGGACGGCGCTCGGGGGCGCCCTGCCCAGTGAAGTAAGTCAGAGAGAACGACAGACACTTGGTGATTTCACTTGGATGTGGAATAAAAAAAACTACTGAACTCGCAGGAGCAGAGATCGGGTCGGCAGCCGCCGGGGTCGGGGTCGGGGTCGGGGTCGGGGTCGGGGTTGGGGTGGGGGTGGCCGGCGTCCAGTTCTAAGACGGCCCGTTCTGGGGTGCAGTGCCCAGCACACGACCGCGCTTAACAACGCCGTTTATACATCCGAACGCTGCTGAGCAAGTGGCCCTTACGGTTGTCACCGCGCGAGCTGGGGCAAGAGCAAGGAGGCTGCGCCGAGGCCCCAGACTGTGAGCAGGGTGCCTGCCGGGGGCCCCGCGAGCCTCCGCAGTGTCCGCTCCCCCAGGAGAGCTGCGAGGACGAGCACCCCGCTTGCTGCCGGGGGCACGAGCAGAGTCCCCGGAAATCCAGGGGCCCCGGAAACCCCCACCCCCGACGGTGCTGGCTGCGAACCGGGCCCGTCGGCCGAGCAGGGACACGTCTCCAAATCCTAACTCCCTCGCCGCTGGCCCCGCCGAGACCCAGGGCGCGGCGAGCAGGCAGGAGCAGAGCCGCCGAGCCGCCAATCCCACGCTGCAGGGCCAGCCCCCGGGGGCCCGGCGGCACGGAGCACGGCCATGTGGACGGACAGACGCTCACACAGCCTGAGGCGCCACCCCGCCTCCCCCGGGCGTGCGGCTGGACACGCGCCCCCGACGGCAAGTGGCAGAGCTGGGGACGGTCCCCGGATCTGCGCAAACCCTGCACCTCTTCCCTAGCTGTGCGCGGGCTTCTACCCCGCGGGCCCCCCGGTTTCCCCGCGGGCCCCCCGGTTTCCCCGCCTGCAGCGAGAGCCGTTCAGCAAGGTGTGTCGGCGTTTCCCGCACTGAGGTAAGCAGGGGGTCCCGGTCCGGGGGGGGGGGGCTCTGCCCCAGGCCACAGGGGACCAGGAAGCCCTCCCCCCACCGCCCCAAGACGCTGCTGGAGTGACACGGGGCTCAGAGCCCCCCAGCGCCCCAGGGGCCGGGGCCGCGAGGCCCGTCCGTGTTGCCCGGTGTCACTGTCCCCAGCCCTGAGCCCACACGCCCTGACCGCCCTCAGCCCCCGGCTGCTCCGGCCTCAGGGACGCCCCTCCACGTGGGCTCCGGGGACAGAGCGCAGGCCGGCACCGGGCTCTGCGGGGCCCTTGGCAAGGCGCGGGGCTGCGCCCGGCCCCGGCCCCCACCCCCCCACCCCCGGGGGAACCGAGGGAGGGACAACACTGCCCGCCCACGCGCTCAGCACAAATGCGAGCAGCTATTATTAACGCAGAGGGGGCCCGGGAGCTAAAAGCGTCTTGCCCGTGAACAGCGTTTCCTCGTCTGCAGCCGGCTTCCCGTTCTGTCCTCGCGGCCGCCGTGGGAGAAACTAGGGCGGTTATTCTTATCCGCGCTGCACGGACGAGGGGACAGAACGAAGCGTGGCCGGGCCGGGCCGGCCCGGGTGTCCCCGTGGGTGACCGACCGCGGGCCCTGGGCGGGCCTCGTGGCCGAGACGCGCTGGTGCAGGCCGCAGGCCAGCCGCGGCCTCCGGCCCCACGGGGCTCCCTCCGGACGCCCAGGTGGCTCTCCAGGGAAAACCACGAGGTTCCCTCCACCGCGGTGCAGGGCAGGTGTCTAGCCGGGGTGAGGCGAGGCCTGGGTGCGGGCCGGACCCATGGGCGTCGTCCAGGCGTGCACCCGCCAGCACCGTTGAAACGACCCCAGATAGTCCATTCCGGGCGCTTGGCGTTTACGGACCCTCCGCCCCCACTGGCGTTCGCGGAGAAGCCCGTGGGGTCGGCCGATTCCATCCTCGAAATCACGACCCAAAGGGCGAGTGGCCGAGGAGCTGCCGGCGTCTGACTCGAGAGCCACCCACCGTCCTGTGACGTGACCCCCCCCCGACCGGATGAGCGCCCGCGGCTCCCGGGAGCCACGTCCCCGCAGCCTGCCCGCACCCCAGCTTCCTCACGACGCGTGGGGGCCGGCCCCAAGCCGAGGCCTGAGGACACACCGTGAGTCCCGCGGGCCCCTCCCTCACGTGACCCACCGCCCCGTGTGCCGCCCCAGCCAGCGGCTGACCCACAAAGAATGAGGCCACGTGGACACGCCCCGGGCCCTCCTCACCCGCGTCCCGGGGCCCACGGCACGGAGTCCGGCCCGGCACAGGTGAGGGCGGCCACACGCCCACGGCGAGGGCTGCAGTGGGGGCTGGGTGTTCCGAGCACCCACGGGACAGGCCGGCTCCTTATGCAAACGCTGCTGCAAACAGTCGCTGACCCAGTTGCCGCCCCAGAAGCAGCGTCTGCATAAACCACGGGGCCCATCGGGATGGTTTAAAAAAAGGACTCTCGGTTCCTCGTAGGCGGCAGACAAGAACTTCTCTGCGCCATACAGAGCAAGAGATGTTCCATCTCTTCACCTTTCTCACAGCAAATGAGCCAGAGCCCCGAGCTCGCAAGGGCTGACGTGATGGCCCAGGTGAGCCGCAGTTAATGACCAGTCAGGCCCGTGTCCCCGGGGTGCCAGCGCCCCCAAAACACAGCATGTACACCTGTCAGCGCTGCTGTCGCTCTCAGTGGGACACGAAGAAGCAGAACCAGTAACACACATGCACAGGCACACGCACGGACAGGCACACACGTACACACGCACACGCATGCATACACATATATATGCATGCACGCATGCACACATGTACGTGCATGCATGGACCAGCAAACGTGCACGTGCACACACATGTACACACATGCACATGAATGCCCCACGCGCACACACACGCGCGCACACACATTGTTTAACAGGCCTCCACACCACCACAGTAGCCGAGCGGCTTCTGGGAGGGAGGCCGTTATCCCCGCGTCTGATGCTGGAGCTTGAGGTCCACAAGGAACCCTACACCGGGCTCCCCAAGGTCGACTGGCAACGGTGGTGGGTCGGTGTCCTCGCCGACCTCACCGCAGTGGACACAGAACACAGACGGCGCTTCGTCACCCATCACTAGTGCGGGCCAAGGCCCCGGAGGGTGGCCACGCCCAGCCACCACCCCGACTGCAGGAGGGCCCGCCTCCCTCAGCACCCCACGACCCCCCACGATCCACACCCCGTCTTCAGTCACCCAGAACACACGCCTGCGATGCGTTCCAAAAATTGAATATCTGCTTCTTCGGTTATTAAAATCGAGAGTATATTAAAATCGCGAGTACACAGTATCCACAGACGAGAAAAATAGCATCGTTTGTTTTTATTGCTCTCTCTTCTTTCTCCCGGTTACTTATTATCCGAAATTTTAAGCTCAAGTTCTCATTTTCAAAATATTGCCGTTTTATCGCGGGAATCCTTCAAGGCGTAGTCACATTTGCATGCCGTTGTTGACAGCGAGTTCGGGTCTTAACTCTGTTTAATTGACCCCAGCGCTTTCTGGCGGAGTCCTCTCAGGCCTCCCATTCCCCTTTCCCAAGATTTACTCGTTTTAATTCATCCAGACACGAGGCGGATACATCCTCGGTGGGGTTCGTTTATCATCCGGCCCTTAGCAAAATACTTCCACGACCCTGCCTGTTTGGAAACTGTTTTTCTAATGTTTTCAAATCTGAGCACGAATTTTACTTTTGAGTTACAAGCTTTTCTCCTCAAAACCCTGCATCGAGGTGGGGTCTCCGGACAGAGCGTTCGGTGAGTCAGTGAGTCGCAGGGACATGCGTGTCCCACACGGCCAGCCACCCGAGGGAGACACGACACACAGACACACACCGTCTGCCTGATCACTATATGCTCTGGACACACGCGCGTCATGTTATGCTGAATTGTGCTAATGTATCACTGTTTTGTGCTGAGTTGTGACAAACTGTGTAACATAGTCTTGCTGCCATGTTACAATGTAACGTTTTGCTACTATGCATGTATCGTTATATGTTCGGACCACATGCAGCTATGACGCCATTGCTTGCCGAAACATTGAATGGGCGTACACAGCAAACCCCGACACCGCAGACGGCCGCACCGGGACAGGAAGGAAGCGTGCTGGGGACGCCCTGAGGGAAGCAGGCGGCTTCGAACGGGCCTTGGGCTGTGGCGCTGCCTTCGAGGCCGTGCTGGTATTGTGTGTAATTATCAAACAAAATTAGATCAACAAAAACGCAATCCTCGGGCTCCAGACGAAAATCTGAACGAACGAACCCAACCGTGCTCTCACTGCCCGACCTGACGTCACCTGAGTGACCCCGAGACACGGCAGTGGGCCCCGACATCTCTCACGGAGCAGGCCCCAAGGACACAAAGACCGGCCTCCTCCAAACGATCCCCCCTTGGAGAGAGCACAACCGAGCCCACCTGCCACACACACCGTTCGATTGAAACTCGTACTTTGGTGTCCAATGGAATCAAATTACAGAGTCCAATTGGTTTCCCACCGATGCGTCCAGAACATTCTCTCTGCCCAGGTATTGCCATGCAAGGCTGATACTAGTTAATTACCTGCATTAAAGACCTTGCCGCCTAAAAGGGTTTTGGGTACTAGACAATTTATAAATATTCATTCTGCAGGAGCGGGGTGCAGGCGAGCTGGCTTCCAGCAGCCGCCTGTGCACCGAGCCCGCCGTGGTCCACGCCGGGGCAGCTCCGTGCCCGGCCAGGCCGTTTTCGGAGCCTCACATCCCTTATAGAAGAACCATTTCTCCAGATGCACAGCCGTTCCTGCTGACCCGCTAAAGAACTCCCGCCCGGCCGTGTCGGGGACGGCCGTAAGGGGCTGTGACAGATGCCAAGCAAATAACGGATCGATACCCCGGTCCGGGTCTCCATGTGTCCATGCGGCATTGTGCGGACTAATTAGATGATAAAACGTGATGAATGTGTGTTAAACCCAGCCTCTCCCCGGCAGCCCCCACGGGCCCGCTACCATTTTCCCACTGACCTTTGAGAGCTCAGCTTTATTGTATGTGAATGCAATTAAATCAATTTGTCAGATATTTGCATTAGTCCGGCTTGTTCAGAATTCAATTACTCAGTGTCACTCCACTGCCCTTCGGAGGGTGTGCGCTGGCTGCTTCTCAAGTGGTGGGTGGCGGCGGGGACCGGCGGGGGCAGGCGGGCCTGCCCGCCGGGACGCGGGCCCCCGGACGCCGTCCCCGACCTCGGCGCGTGACTGCAGGTGAGCCCCGGGCGGAGGGGGGTCGGGCAGACCAGCCTCAGGTGAGCCGTTCGTGAGAAGTGGCGGGTGACGGGTGGAGTAGAGGGTGAGGCGGAGGGGTGAGGGGTACGGGCGGCGGCAGCCGCGGGCCGGGTGTGGAGAGGTGGGTGGCATCCCGAAAAAAGCGCAGGATCCTGGCAGCTAGCACCCCAGTGAGGGTGAGCCGGCCCGGGGGTGCGGGGTGCCCAGCCAATCCGCAGGTGTGACTGTGGGCCACAGTCTGAATGGAACGCAAGCCGGAGAGAGAGACACACGGCCGCCAAGAGAGGCCCCAAGAACAGAAGGAAAGTCACGACAGAGACAACACTTCCCCTCCCTGATGTGCCTCTGACCCCCGGGGGTCCCTGGGCCCCGGGTCACAAACCCCTCTGGGCCATCAGGTCTGAGACCGTGGCTCAGAATAAGCTAGTACCTGGGCTCCCTGAGGCTGAAGGGTCTTATTCATCTTGGTGTCCCCGGTACCCGCCTGTCCCCTGCCACGTGGGAGGGCACAGCAGGCGGGCCCGACACTCCTGTGCTGCTCAGGATGCCGGCGGGATGCCAGCGGGATGCAGACCGGTGGCCCGAGGAAGCTGGTTTCCTGCAGAACCAGCGATGCTCACGACGACCACCAGCCGGCCCGACCGCCAGAGGGTGACAAATGGGCACAGCAGGAGAGAAAAGAGAACAGGGTCCCCAGAGTCCAGACGCCCATGGGAAACAGGGGCGAGGGGACGGGGATGGTCCCTCGGGCCACGCTCTGCCCTCCACGCCCCAGCGCCCCGTCCTCCGCTGGCCTTCTCCCATGGGACTTACACACAGACTCCTCACCGCACGTGGTGGCTGGGGAAGCGGAGCGTTCCCCACGGGGGGCCCTGCTGGCTCCCGCGGGGGCCCACGGCTCCGATCTGGTCCTCCCAGGCGGGATGGGCGCCCGCGGGCGTGCTGGTGGCGGGAGGCCGGGGGTCCCCGCCCCGGGGCGGCCCCTCAGTGCTCCGGGGAGCATCGTGTTTGTCTGGGCTGAGCTCCCGCTGGCGCCAGCAGCCACGACCCTCAGGGAAACGGCTTCGCACGCGTGTGTCCCTCCCGTCCCCGGGGAAGCGCACGCTCCCCACGCCTGGGTGGCCCTGCGCCCAGAGAGCACCCTTCCCGGGGTCCCACAGCCTCGCGGAGAGCTGTGAAGGGGTGATCCCCTTTGCAAGGGGCCCTTCCCTGTTTCCGCTGCAGAGAATTCACGGGCGGCCTCTCTCTCTCCCGGCCTCGCTCGGAATTATGTAAATAGACACAAACAAAACGGCTTAAATGATTATGAAACGGCGGCTGTCCGAGTGATGTTTGTTAGCAGACGAGAATACTGAGAAGCCCTGCTCCTGCTCGGCCACCGACACGAGGGACAAAACGTGCAGTGAGGGGCTCTCCGTCCTCGGGTGGACACCCCCCTGTGTGGGGGCCTCCCACGCCCCGGGGACCTGAGGGTTAGGGACGAGTGTGCCCGTGGGGTGTCCGAGCACCCGCGCAGACAGAGGGGCAGACAGAGCGGAGGTGACGGGGGCCTCGCCGGACGGCAGCGAGGCCCCTGGCGCCAGCGCACGCAGGGTCGGGCGGAGGCTGTGAGAACAGGGGCGGTGGCGGGGGGAGGGGGGAGCCGCTCTCCGGTCTAGTGACCTTCGGCCTGAGGTCGCCTTGCTGATGGGTCGTCAGCTTTTTCCTGGAGAAGTCGCCGCTCCGCCCCTCATCCTCGTTCGTGTCCTGGTGTCACGACGTGATGGGCGGTGACGGGGTAGTCAGACACCAGACACATTAGGTGGGGACAGGTCAACACTTGTCCTAATCCTTTGAAGACTGTCACGTGATTTCTGTGGCGCACTGATTAACAGTACGGTGCTGTGACAGAACGTTTGTTTAAAAAAGAGGTCACCTTTTTTTTAATCAATGCTGAAAAGATTTTAAAAAGCCCTGTGGGCTGAAAGCAGCGTATTTACTTACGAGAAGGACTCGGGAGTCAAACGAGGGTGGCGAAGCTCCCTCCAAAAAACGTGCTATTTATAAAAACTCTTTTCCCAAGTTTGTGTCCATAAGCCTTAGATGCAGCTAGAGATCATGCCCCTCGGTGAGAAAGCTAAAAATACCACAAAAACGCAAATTTACAACAAGTGGATGGATAGGACGACGTCATCGTGATCTCAGGGACAGGCTCTGTCTCCGCCCTTGTTTTGGGGGGGCAGGGGGTGGGGGGAGACGCTATAGCCGTGCGTGCAGACGGGAAGCCGGCCGCACCCGCTCTGATCCCACGTACCAGCCCCGCGAGACTCCCTTCTTGCCGCAGAAGTTTATAAAATCGTTACGAGTTAATCTTGGAGAATATTGAGAGAAACCTAACGCGAGATCAATAACCAATCCCAGCAGGTGATGGCAGCACGCCCCAGGACAGTGACCGCTGAGACGCAGTGGCCGGGGTGAGAGTGGACGGGAGAGGGGCCGGCTGCTGTCCCCTCGCTCTCCTGGGCACTCGTGGACGGGACTGTGCAGAGCGGGCCACCCCGGCCTCACGGCCGACCCATCAGGGGCAACAGCTGTCCCCGAGGTGTCCCCTCACAGGGCAGGACCCAGGGGGGTTTTGTGGTTTCGAGTGTTACGTTGGAGTCTTGAATCCATTCCATGTTGAGTGGATTTTTGTGAGTGGCGTAAGGTCGGGGTCCAATTTCATGCTTTTGCACGTGAATATCCAGATTGCTAGAGCTTCGTGACACAGATTTAAAGCAGGAATTGTGATCCCTCCGGCTTTGTTCCTCTTTCTCCATACCGCTTTGGCTTTTCGGGGTTCTCGTGCTTCCGTACAAATTTTAGCATTTTTTTTTTCTATTCCTATAACATACGCCACTGCAATCTGGACAGGGATTGCATTCAATCTATAAACGGCTTTGGGTGGTATGAATATTTTGACTATATTAATTCTTCTGATGCACAAACATGGACTATCTCTCCGTTTGCTTGTGTCTACTTTAATTTCCTTCATCAATGTCTTAGAGTTGTCAGTGATCTTTCACTCTCTTGTTTAAATTTATTCTCTATTTTATTCTTTTTCGATGCTGCTGTAATTGGGATTTTTTTTTTTTATTTCCTCTACGGATCATTCATTGCTGGGGTAAAGAAACGCACCCGATGACCGATTTCGCATCCTGCAACGTCACTGAACCCATTCGTTAGTTCTGAGACTTTTCTGGTGGCGTCTTGAGGATGTTCTTTCTACGTATAAGGTCACGTCATCTGCAGAGACCAAGCGCTTCTCTGATCTGGACGCCTCTCGTCTCCTTCCCGGCCTGCCTGCTCTCTGGCTACGACCTGCAGCGCTGTGCAGCAGGTGCAGTGACAGGGACAGAGCTCTCCTCTTGTCCCTGATCTCAGAGGAAAAGCTTCCAGCCTTTTCCCACTGCGTACGATGTCAGCTGTGGGCTCGTCGTCCATGGCCTCTGTGACACTGAGTTATGTCCCTTCCATACCCAATTAGTGAAGTGTTTTTGTGATGAATGGCTGTTAAATGTTGTCAAATGCTTGTTTTGTTTGTTTGCATCTACTGAGACGATCACATGGTTTTGAGTCCTTTGTTGTATTCATGTGATGGGTGGCATGCGTCGATTTGCACATGCTGAATGAACCATCCTTTCAAGCTGGGGATAAATCCCACGTGTTGTGCTTTACCATCTTTTAGATGTGCCTGTTGAGTTCGGTTGGAAACGTTTGCATCTGTATTATTTGTCGGGAGTCGCTCCATTTTCTCGTACCGTCCTTGTTAGGGCAGTGCTGGCCTCACCATGAGTCTGCGCGCGCACCCTCCTGCCCACTTTTCTTGGAGGAGTTTAAGAAAGATTTGTGTTCACTCTTCTTTAAATATTTGGTGGAATTCTCTAAGAAAACCATCTGGTTTCTGGGCTTTTCTGTGTTGGGATGTTTGTGATTACCGATTCAGTCTCCTTACGTGCTGTGGGTCTGTTCAGATTTTCTATTTCTTCTGAGTTAAGTCTCGGTATATGGGATGTTTCTAGGAATTTAATCTTCTAGGGTGTCTGGTTTGTGGGCACAGAACTGTTTGTAGTAGCCTTATGATCCTTTGTATTTCTGTGATATCAGCGTGATGCCATCTCTTTCGTCGATAATGTTACTTATTGGGTCCCCTCTCTTTTTTCTCAGTTAGTGTCCTAGGTAAAGGTTTGTCAGTTCTGTTTATCTGGTCAAAGAGCCAGCTCTCGGTTCTGTTCATCTCGGCTGCTGTTTCTCTGTTCTCCAGCTTGTTCACTTCTGCTCTAGTCTCTCACTCTCCTTCCTTCTGCTCACTTAGTGCCCTGCTCCTGGTTCCTGGGGGCATAGAGTTGCAGGTGCACAGGCTGTGCTCTGCCACCCCCGCCCCCACCAGTCGGCGGCCCCTCAGGCCACGCCATCTGACCAGACGGAGCCCCTGGCCGGACTCTGCGCTCGTGCAGAACTGCAGGCAAAGCTCAGCGGTCGGACAAGCCCTCACAGCGCCTCTGCGTGAAAGAAGAGATGAGTTCCTGGCAAATGACTGCGTTAAACCGGTCACCTTCTCATCTCCGCCACTGTCCCCACGTTCGCCCTGGGCAGAGGCGCAGAGCTCAGCCCTGCCAGATCGGGCCCGGAATGTGGAGAGCCACCAGAGAGAGACGCGTGTTGGGGTCACTTCCTCTGAGAACCCTCCAGAAGGTGAGGTCTGACGGCTGAGCTTCTTTCCCGCAAACGTGCTGACAGGTGTCCTGGCGAACGGGCCAGCACACAAAAAAAAGCATGTAACAGGGAGCAAGGGCTCCACGCGGGGACGGCAGACGACCCATCAGCACTGCTGTCACCGCAGGGCCCGTGCTGGCCCACTGCGCAGTCCTCAAGTCTGGAATGGGCTCCATCGGACTCCTGACAGCTTCCAGCTCAGAGGCAGCGCCTGCGTCTCAAACAGCAGAGGGAGAATTGTCTCGAAGCTTCAGTTCTTGTAATTGAAGCAATCGCACCCCATCGCACGAGCCGGCTTCCTGACAGGATAATCAGTCTGAGCTGGGGGGGGGGGGGGTGTGAGGATTCAATTACGTGTCTTCTGCCTGCGTCTCTGAAAGGGAACCACCCGGCTGGCCTGTCAAACATCCGCCACGTTCGCCTGCTGGAAATTGCTGTCTCCTTCTGACACAGGATGCGCTCTGCCGAGGACAAACCCATTCCATTTTACAAAACTAGCAAAACCCCGTCATAAAACTTGACAAAGAAAGCAGAGAGGAAGAAAACCACAGGGCAATTTCATCGATGAGTGTAAAAGCGCCATCTCTAAATAAAATACGATCTGCGGCCATGTAACACTAGAGCGTCTTCCCTTAAACACAGAAACGAAACAGCGTGTTTGTCGACCATGACCCCAATTATCGAACGTCGCTGTCCATGTCCGGCCAATGCGATAGGACAAGAAACATCAATGCACAGAGGATACAATTACTGGCAACATTTATTATCATCATTGGAATATTTCTACCTAGAAAATCCAAGCAAATGAACTGAAAAAAAAAAGAAACATTTAGCATCCATAAGCATTTATTAATTCCTCTTCTAGGGATTTAATCTAAAGAATCATTCAGAGAGTGAAAAACTTGTAATAGAAAGAATCTCATCTCAGTATTATTTTTATTAGTGAAAACAACAACAAACTGAAGATATCTAACGCTATCTAACCTACCGAACAGTCAGGGCGTGATCAAATAGATTCCTCTCATCCAGATGGGGAAGTATACGACCGTTAACATTTGTATTTTAACGATTATTTAACAATGTGGGGAGCTGCTCTCACATCATGAGAATGAGGACAAAAGGCACCCCGAAACCTGGTGTGACTTACCTTACGTAAGATAAGTGACCATGTGCGTGCGTGTATTTGCACGAAAACATGCTGGAAGGGAGGAGTACAAAAATGACATTGCGGTGATCAGTGGCTGGGGCTTTTTCAGTGTTTGCAGAACTTACACCCATCGGTCTCGCAAATTCGACCATAACGATGCTATAAACTACGCTGGGAAAATCCAGGGGATTAGACCGGAGGAAGTCAAAGGTCCCTGCCGGTCTGTTTCTGGCATAAACACTGCAGCTTTCTAGAAAAAGCTGACCCTTCAAAACAGAACAGGACCTGTGATAGCATAACCCGTCCCCTTGCAGGGGGGGCTGCCCTGTGACGACAGCAAAGCACCTCCGAGATCTGGGGAGCTGGCCTCCCTGGCTGTGGACCTTCCCCTTGTCTGCTGTGCTCCCTGCCTCCCTCGGGTCCCCGGCCAACCCTTCCCCAAACCACGCAGCAGGCCCGCTGAGACGGGGCTGTCCCCCAGCATCGCCATGTGGAAACCGCAGCCCCAGCCCCAGGGCTGGAGAGCCGCCAGCCTAGGGCCTGGATGTGCATGGGGCCCCGGACGGGTCCTTTGTCTGAACTGTTCCCTGTGGCGCCCTCCGCCCGTGCCAGGCTGGGTCGGGTGGACAGACGGTGTCATCCCAAGGAAGGCGAGGACACGGACACGGGGCCGGCACCTCAGCCTGTCGCCGTCCAGCCGTCAGCGGCCCGGCGAGGACCGAGAATGAGCTGAGACCGGGATCGTGCATGGGCTCCAGGAGGGGGGACAGTGACACCGGGCGGGAGGAGCACATGTGGCAGGCTCCGAACCGCTCAGACGGCCCGAGAGGATGTCCACACCCCAAGTTTCCCACAAGCACCCCAAACAGAGCGGGGCCGAGGACAGACGCCCGGCTGACGGACAGAGGGACCCAAGCACAATCTTCTCCCTGTCCTCCCCGCCCCCCGCTCTGGGCTCGGATCATGGTCACAGGCACGATGACACTGTGGGCTCGGATCGTGGTCACAGGCACGATGACACTGGTGGCCACCAACAGGACACCTTCAAACAAGCAGGAAACTAGTTTCAGGCAAATAGTGGGGACAGAAACCAGGTCCCAGAGAACGAGAGGGTGAGGACGTGACAAGCACGCGGACACTTGTCCCGGAATCCACCCCAGAGACGAGAGACGAGAGGAAGGGGGAGAAGGGGGACGACCTTGGGGGGGGCTGCTCCCACAAAGGTGATGCCTCCCTGTCACCCGGATCTCAGTCCGGCTGTCACCAGCTCAGGAAGACTTGCTCGCCACCCGTCCCCCGCACGGGAGTGGGCTCGGGCACCCCCGTTCCGCCATGTCCTCCGTGTCCCTGGGGCCTTCAGTGATGCCTGGGACGCCGTGGTGGAGGGAGGGAGGGAGGGTGGTGGATGGATGACTGTGCAAATGTCGCAGGCGAGGAGGAAGTGGCGGTGACAGAGGGGACAGAAAGAGAAGCAGCCAGGGACGCAACGCGGAGGAAAGACGGTGGCAAACCGAGGCGGGCGGAGGGGGCCGGTCGGGGATGGGCAAAGGCCCTCGGGGGGTAAACGGCACGGGAACCAGGGAGCTAAGGTCTGCAGCTGCCGCCCGACATGAGGGTGTGGACGGGGACGAGGGGACGAGGGGACGAGGGGACAGAGGGGACAGCGCCTAACAAGGGCCTCGCTCTCATCTGCATCCCTTTATCCATCAAACGCTGACCGGGAGCCATCGAGCGGCCGCGTGCTTCTGCCTCGTCCTCCGTGCCGAGCGCTGTCACAGCGGTGGCACCAAGCCAGCCGCCCGGCGGAGGGGAACGTCAGAGGCCTCCGCTGCTCACAAGTAAATGACGATCCATCACCACGTGGGAATCCCCTCGGGACCCCCGCCTGCCCACCGTGGCCCTCCGGACGAGGGTCTCCTGGGGACAGTCCCAGGGGCCTGGGCCCCGGAAGGTCCCTCCTGTTCGCCCACCTGCCGGCCCCGACGTCGATTCCGGCAAATCGCCGCCTTCTCTCCGCTCGGCGCCTTCTCCCTCCGAGTCCCCCGCTGGCGCCCGAATCCCTCACTGCTCTCTCTTCTGCCGCAGGGGACGGCGGTGCCCGGACGCTCGCCGGGGGGTCGCCACCGCCCCCTTCAGCGGCGCCCACTCTGCTGCCCGGCGTGTCCGCTGACCCCACGGTTTCCGCTTCTCACGGTACGATCTCGCGCCCCAGAGTTCCCAATGGCCCTTCCTGCTTGAACCTGACGTTGCTGAGATCTTCGCTTCTTTCTCCCGGGGTTGTTTTCCTCGTTTTAATTGTTTTGTAATCCTGTGTAACCCGTCGTCGTCTGTGCTGCTCACGGCGCACACGGTGGAATGTGGGTCCTGCTCTAGTCCCTCGGGGGCGCGCGTAGCTTTGGAGCTGCCCGGAGCCTCGGCCGAGTCGAGGGAGCGGGGAGCAGGGCGGTGGCAGGGAGCGGGCGGGTGGCGGCCAGGTCTTGAGCCCCGGTCTGGGGAGGATGGCGTCAGACGCCTGCCCCTCCCCCACCCTCCCAGGGGAAAGGTCAGACCCGAGGGCAGACAACGCTGCCACCCCCATCACCGTGCTGCGTGTCCAGGGGCGGCCAGCTCCCCCGCAGCCCTGGGCCTCGGCCCCCGCCCCACAGGACGGCAGCCCGCCTCGTGCTGACCGTGTCTGCCCAGCGCATGTGCGTACACACACACACACACACACGCACACACGCACATACACACACGCACACACACACGCACACACACAGACGCACACGCACACACACACACACACACACACACACGGGTTTCATCATTGATTTTGCCAAAGTAAAATCACAGCATATATGTGTTCCTATAGAAGTTGCTACTCGCATTCACAAACACGATACGCACCCTTTTGCGTCAACGGCCATAGCTCTAACTCAGACTTTCTATCAGCATCCCAATATCCGCGGTCCAGAGGGGCCGCACTCAGGTCGGTTGATTCCGGCTTTAGGTTGTTTAGCGAACAACCTCGTTTGCGCGGGGCAGGTGACCAAAGGCGGGCGGAGCAGGACAGGCAGCAGGTGCATTTGTAAGCGGAATGACTGGGGGGGGGGACTCTGGCCCCAGCATGCCTCCGATGACACGTGAGAACGCGTAGTGGCTCCAGCGTCCTCAGCAGCTCCGGGCATGTCCCCTCGTCTTTAATCTTTGTCGTTCTCGCTGGGGGGTGAAACAGCATCTCAGCGTCTGCTTGTGGGCCACCTGCAGGGTCCCGGCCACACCCTTCCCCGTCGTGCCGCTGGGTGCTGGCGCGCTGCCCTTCCCTGCGTCACGGCTCCTTGCACGGTTCTGTCTGCCACATGTGTGGCGAGTGCCTCTGCTCCAGCTGCAACCTGCTGCCCGCGCGTCTTCCTTATCGCACTCACCGTGACGCACGGCCCTTCATCCAAAAGGGCCACGTCCCTCCCGCTGAGGCTCGTTTGCTCCGCTCGGTGGCCCCAAAGCCAGGGAGCGATTTGAGCACAGGAGGTGCTCAGAGGGTGTTTAAAAGGACTGTTGGATTTGCATCTCAATAAAAAAAGTTCCCTCCACTGTGTCCTGCCCTTGGTGGCACCCGAGTGACGCGTTCGTTACAGAGGTTCCCTCGAGTGTCAAACTCACCTCAGAAATGGCGACGAGAAGCAAAGAGCCCCCCCCCCCGAGCAAAATGCCAGCGCCCTGCTGGCCTCACACACTCCTTCCCTCCAGGACAGTCGTCCCCATCCTCGTCCTCGGGGGCGGGCGGACGACCCCGCTCACACCCCGCTGCGCTGGCGTGTGGACATTTCACGTGGACACAGGTCCAGAGCCTGGCGGGCAGCGCCCCTGTCAGCCCCCACCTCCTCACTGCCTGTCCTCGCCCTCGCGTCCCCCCCTCCCCTCCCCGCCCCCGCTCCCTGCTGTGTCTCCAC
>PVKZ01007736.1:0-20574 GCA_004027375.1 Macroglossus sobrinus | reverse complement strand
GCGCGCGCTCCCCACCAACGGTCACCCTGTAGCCAGCTCGGGCACCACAGAGCGAGCCCCCTCACACAGGTCTTATCACAGGACACGGTTACAGTTGCTCTGTTGTATCATCCGTTACTGCTGCTCATCCCTTTCGTGTCTGAATCACCCACCGAACGTCAGGGCAGCTCTGCACGGGCGGGAACACACAGTACCCGCCACGCCCGCCACTGTCCGCGGTCTCAGGCATCCACTGAGGCTCTTGGGAGCAGTCCTGGTGGGTCAGGGGCGGGGGGAGACCGCTGTACTTTACATACAAGGGGCTCAGACGCAGTCCTGAGACGGACAGAGGACCGATGCCACCAGCGGCACCGCTGTGAGACAACCGGAAGGGCAGACGCGAATGGGGATGCTGCCCGTGACCTTGATGGCGCTCGCTCCTCTGAACGAAGGATAAAGACGCCCCGTCGCTGCTCGTCACTCTGGAGGCTGCCAGTGACCCACCCAGCGGGGTCTCCCTCAGGCACGTGCTCCGGCTGCCAGCCCTCTCCAGGAGCAAGGGATGAGCAGAATCACGCAGGGCGCCGCGGGCACGTGGCGTGGGCACGCACCATGACCGGCCACTCTCCGAAATGAACAGCTCTTCGGCTCCCATCAGGGAGGAAGCGAGGAGGCCATAAGCTGCGAAGGGTTTTTTTTACGCTTCCGGTCCCACGGGTAAAGAAAGGGGCCGGGCATTCAGCCAAAGAGGAAAGGTGACAGTGTTCTCCTCCCTGCGTGTGAGTTTAAGGTACGACGATGGGCAATTTAAGAAGTCATAGTTTGGGCGCTCACAAAATAGGCACTGGGATGGAAATAAATCAAGCACGGCACCGGGGATATAGCCAATATCGTGATGACTATGTATGGGGTCGGGGGGGGGGGCTCAGCTTATCGGGGGGTCGCTTCGTAAGTTATACAAACGTCTAATCGCCATGCATTCCCCCCTGAAACTGACACGACAGTGAATGTCGACTTTCGTCAAAGAAATAACAAATAAATAATAGAAATAAGCCAACCGAAGAGCATGGGAAATACAGGGGGATGCAGTAAAAACGAAACACGGGATGCATCTATCCTCGTTGCCGCTTCGGGAGTGGAGCTCACGACGTGCAGCTCACGGCACAGGTGAGCGCGAGCCAAGCCACACGCGTGACAGAGCCGAGCCACACATGTGACAGACGTTCGTTTCCGGAACATCGCTGGGTCTGTGGCAAAGCACGGCAGGTGAGCGTTCAAGAGCCGAGCTGGCACTGGCGGGCTGTGGAGTTCAGCGGCGGCCCGCACCGTCACCTCCCGCCCTCCGGAGAATCGGCAAGGGTGGCGGCGACAGGTGCCCTTGGATGAAGGAGGCAGCGGCCACTCGGGGCAGCGGTCCAGCGACGCGTCCTGCCAGCCTGAGTGCTGCAGCCACGACGACCCCCACCCCACGTGGCGACTGCAGTCCCCACGGCCAACAGAAGACTGTCCTCTGCTGCCACCATCGCCACAGCACTCACCCACCTGAAAAAATCACTTTTGAGTCAAGGCGCGAAGAGACAGCAAGAAGGAAGCAAAGGCCGAGAGAGAGTCAGATGAAGGTCACTCTCGGACGCCCTGATGCCAGAGGGACAAAAGGCATCGGTACCGTGCAGAGCTTGATGGCCCAACAGGAGCCCAGGAAACACCAGCTCTGTGTGTGTGTGTCTGTGTGTCTGTGTGTGTGTGTGTGTGTGTGTGTGTGTGTGGAGGGGGGATGGTTTCTGAGTGGCAGGCAGAACTCTTAGCGAGTCTTGGATTAGTCAGTAAAATAAAACAGGAGTCACAAGTGGAGGATGGGCAGGAGGACCAGCCAGAGAAATTACAGAAACATCTCCCTCCCCTCAAGTGTGGGAGGAAGCCACATCCTGACGCAAGCCCCGGTGCCGAAATCATCAACGTTCTAGATCCTCAGAGAAGCCTAGGACTTAAAAATGAGGACGGGACCCTCAGACCCTCGATGCTGAGCCTCCACACGACAAACGCCACACCGCCCAAGCTTCCCAGCTAGCCTTGCTTGACAGCCAGCCTCTAGTCGTGGCAAGAAACTCGCCGCCGAGGAGCCCGGCCTCTGAGCTGGGGCTTCCTCATCGAGCCCAGACCCCTGCCCCCGTGCGTGTCACTCCTCGGTACCGACCACCGGGTCCTTCGTACGTCTCCGTGCTCCCGGGCTTCCCTTTCAAATTAAAAGCCCCCAGTGTCTTCAAGGCACTTGGCTTCCAGAGTCCTCCACCAGGAAAGCAGATGAGGCAGCGACCACACTTCAGGCGGCTGGGATTCTACTTCGAGAACGAAAACGAGCAGGACCCTAAGGTCCGAGGAGCCACCGAGGAGCCGTGCGGCCCCAGAGGACCGGCCTCGCGCGGGTCGACCACGCCACAAGTGGCTGCGCCAGCTTCCAAGCTGCAGGAACGCAAGCTATACATACGCATCCCTCAATCCAAAATCCCGGCGCTTGCATTTTGGCATGTCACAGACCAATCTGGTTTTCCTGTCATTGGAAAGCCCTCGCTAACGGGAGCGGGAAGTGTGTACCAAGTGGATCAGTACCCACCGTCCGCACCCCCGTCAACTGAGGAAGTGGCACCCGAGTTAAGTCCGATCTGGCGTCCGATCCAGAGCTGGCACGGGCTGCACCAGAGCAGCTGGCGGCACCGTTTCCGGAGGCCGTGCTCGCGTGTCTGAGGGTCAGAGGGACAGCTTAAGGAAGCCCTCGCCATGACGGGCACAGAGGGCGGGGAGGGCTGGGGGCGCGGACACAAACCATCTCAAATACATGGGCATCCGCTCAAAGCATCTGGATCCCGCTGGTACCCAAAGACGGTCAGTCTATACTAAATGAACAGGGAGGCCCCCCGGGGGTTGATGGAAACCAGCTCACGGCGACGCGTGAAACTCTGGACCCGACGCTCACAGCGCAAACAGCTAGCTCACCGCTGAGCACCAACCCCCGGCAAGGCTGGGTGAGAACATAACCCTCATTTCCCACCCCCCTCACGCCTACCAACCAAGATGCGCCTCTTACAACTATCTCCGTGTGTTCGCAGATAAGGAGAAGCCAAGCGACCCCCTTCCCACGCCTCCGGCCGGCACGCCCTGGTACCGAAGGAGTGGAGAGTCCTCCCATCTGCCTGCCCGCAGAAACCCGTGCTCACAGGCCTCCTGCGTCTTTACAGCCATCCGCGATGCTGGAACCGAAAGCCACCCGCAAAAGGAGACTATACGAAGAAAGGGGCCAAGGGCCACGTACGGATTTTAAAACCCACGGGAGGAACAGGCGTGCGCCCGTCTCTCTTCTGCGAGTGTCCACGGTAAAGTCCGAAATGAATTAACTGGAGGAAAGAGAGCGGACAAACATGAAGGCCTGTCTCAACTGAACTAAGTGAGAAACAGGATTTCTAAGGCTGGCACCTGTAAACAACTCAGAAGCCGCAACAGCGCGGTTCACGCTAGCGTGGCCTGAACACAGCCGGGCCCCGGGCAGTGGTGGCAGCAGGAACCTCTCTGGAGATGACCCAAAACAGACACAAACCCCCCCCCCCTCGTCTTCCTGCTCATTCCCGCACCCTAACACCACTTCTGTTTATCACCTGGGGCTGTAACGACAGCTGCACAGGCTTCGTCTCAATCGCCCTTAAATAAAACCATTTTGTCATGATGTCACTCATGACATCATTTTAAATGAATACAACTGTGTTAAATCAGTCCAGAAAAAAAAAGAAAGAAAGAACAACAGCAGCCTATTAAAAAGAGCAATCTCATGCCAAAAAAAAAAAAAAATTTGTTTTAAGAGCTCATTATGGAAACCCTAACACCCTTTTTAATGCGGATGCCGGCATTCATCACAGATCTGGGGAACGGGAATGATTTCTGAGGGGCTAACTACAGAAATCCCGACCAACCTGCCGGCAGAGAATCTCTCCTGTGCCTCCCAGCAAACTCCTACCGATCCCGCAAGACCCAAATAGTTTGATCCCTCTGGGAGGCCTTCGTTAACACCTCCCAGTCAAGGACATTCGCTGCCTTGTGTGTGTCCCGCCGGCCTTGCATTCAATCTTCCCGCAAACACTGATCAAAAGCCTCCATGCCAAGCACAGTGCTCTGAACTGCGCAGAACAGAGAGAGAGAGAGAGAGAGAGAGAATGCAGGCTTTGTGCCCTGGAGGGACCGACAGTTAGAACGGGCAGACACGGAGATGTCGCTTCACACGGGGATCGGTTAGTGCTCTCACGGTGGCACGCCTGCAGAGAACAGCCATCCCTTCCCCACTCAGCATCCCATGAAGCCGTGATTCACCGGACCTCCTCCATCTCCCCCAGTAAGCTACCGGCCTCTGAAGAGAGAAACTGCTCCCTGCTCCTGCTACAGAGCACACCAGAGAAACTCAGCAAGCGTCTGCTAACGCAATAAACAAACAAGACAACTAAAATGGAAAAAAAGGTACCAATGCTGTATAGTGAGTGGGCTTACACTTCCAACCGAAAGGTATTTATTTATTTGTTCACTGTATAACCAGCCGGGTTGCTGCAAGGGGCTTATGTTTACACTGAGGGACCCCCTGTAGCAGATGCATTTTTTGGACGTTCCTTTGGTGGCAGGATAGTCCAAGCCCAGGCTGACACGAAGAAAGATGCAGATAGGTGATTAAGCAGAAACACGGGCTCCAACTTTGGAAAATTAACACAGCAAGACAGAGCCCAAGCCGCACGTGCCTACCCAGAAAGGACATGGCTGACCTGGGGGCAGCTCTGCCAGCCCCCGGAGTCGCTGCTCCGTCTCCAGGGGAGCAATGCAACCTCAAGAAAAAAAAAAAAAAAACCCTGGGTGTCCTAAATTGCGATCTGGACTCATTTATAAAAAAAAGTAAGTGAATTCCTAAACACTGAGTATGTAATTAGTTCAAAATGTTTCAGACGAGAAGCTGAGTTACACTGTTTCTTTAAAACTCAGGCTGTCCTTTCCTCAGTAACCAGTTTAAAAATAAAGATGTATCCAGTTACTTCAGTGATGTTATTTAATTGCTTCTTCCTCCCTCCACTGGTATTTTTTTCCTCTATTTAAGTATATAAAACAGTCTATCATGCTATAGAAACTGAATGATACCCATCCAGGGAATCAGAAATTAAAGAACAAAGCCACTCGTGAGACCGTTCTGTCAAAAAGCAGTTGTAAATTCCTCATCGAAAACGCTAATAACCTCCGTCAGATCCATCCATGAATCATTTTATTGCTGTAATCAATCCTCGCGGACAGCTCTAGGACACTCTAGACACACGTGCGGCTCTGGGCGGGCGTTGCCTGTGGCTGGGTCCACAAGGAGCCTTCTTAGCAGGCTGGCTGGGATGCAGAGAGCCTGCGCCAGAAAGGGACACCCTACAATGTAATTAATCATTTATCTGATCTTTCTTTGTCAACAGACTGCCTTAATACATGCGGCTCGGGTGACAGGAAACTGCCCTTGATTTGACATAGGGCCTCTGTGACTCGTTGGGAAGCTTCCTAATAGGAAGGAACCTTATAGAGAGGGAGCTGCTGTGAGTCTCTGGGAAGAGACTGCCACCCATGGGGGGAAGGAAGAGGAAGAAGCGAAACAGACGGCAACCAACAGGGGTTACAAACTACAAGGGGCGCATCCCACGAAGGTGGCCACTTCAAGCCTTCCACGAGGAGGCCTTACCAATACAGAAAAACCACAGGTACTGATGCAGGAATCCGCGTTTTAAAACAAGGCTCTAACCATCTTCTTCTCGGACAGCATCATCAGAACCTTGTCTAAGACCAGGCAGATACCTCCGAGAAGCCAAGGGAAACATTCGAACCATGTAGTGTAACAATTACGTAACTAATCCCTTTCAAGTGCTCCTATGGTCGTTTAAAACATGTAACAGCTGAGAGCGGCTAACAAAAGGGAAGTCCTCAGCGATGATGATAAGTCGCCTCCAATTTCCTGCGGACTCGAAAGAGTTTCAAATTTTAATACACTGTGGCCAAAGAGGAAGCCGCTCTTTGTAATAAGTACATACCCCGCTCCTGGCCCGCAAAGCTGGTAAATCTGAAACCCAAAAAGTTCCGAACGTGGAAGCTTGCTTCACTCACAAATGTCTAGCGGACTCTCGGTGCCAAAACCCATTTCCTACATTGGGTGTGACTATCTCAGACTCTGCTACAGATTATTAGTGTCTGAGGACGGGGGTGCCGCGGGACCCCACAGGCAGTGTTCTGTGACACGCGCCCCGTCACCCTGCTAAAATCCACGTCTGCTAAGTCCTGCACGCCCACCCACCTGGCCCCAGGCTTTGGGCAAGGCCTTGGGGACCCTCGCCCCACGGGCATTTACAAGGAAACGAGCCTGTGCGCCCCCTACTCCCCGCATCTGAATTCTTCCTTAGAGAATTCTACCCTCACTTCAAAACCTCGTTTAAATGGCACCTCAATTCCAAAGACCTACGTCATAGGCGGCGATCATATAAGAAGCAGAAAATGAGAAGACCCCAAAGCTGTAGGGGCTGCCTGCGCCTTTTACCTGTGAGGCCACTGGCCTTTAGACGCCTGAAAAACTGTGACATTTCAGGCATTCTGGCCAAAGGCAGGTGAAAAAGGCCAGCATTTTGGGTAGCGAGCAGTAACACTCAGCTTCTCGACACACCCCACAACAACTGGTGTCACGTCTCAGGCCCAAATAACGCCGGCCCGAGAAAGAGTGGACACAGGGGACAGACAAACCGAGCACTATCACAACGATGACTGTTATTATCTGATACGGCTCTCCGGGGGAAAATTATTCCAGCGCACTTCACACCTTCACTATTCCAGATCCAGGCCCAGGCCATCTGACCGAGAGGAAACACACGATGACCGCGGAATGCCTTCCTCCGATCACATCTGCAGTCCTCCCCACCCCCAGTCGCTGGGATGCGCACCTGTCTGGAACCCAAGGGGGGTGGAGGGGGGTGCTGAGCGCTATTTCCTACAAAGCTCATGAGAGCAAAGATGCAAGCCTGCCCCTTAGAGAGGGGGCTGGGACCTGTGTGTGTCTGAATTTCCTCTCAATGCCAAGGATGGAAGTGGTGTGCAGAAAAAAATATATATATATATGTATATGTTTTCACAAAGTAATTCGCACTGTTTAACGTTTTCAGAGCACGCAGGAGGGGAAGGGATAATGGCTGCAGCCAAACACCATGCTTTCTAAGGCAGGGATTCCAAGGCAGGGTAAACCACGAGACAGGTGCCGCAAGTTACACTAATGCCAGCCTGGCACGAAGGACTCTCATATTGCATCTGACATAACCGCACATGCAGCTGCTTGGTGCCATATATCCTCTAACGTCATAAGCGTATCCTCTGTCTTCAGTTTACCTTAAAGACACCAAGGCCAGGGCGGCGATTACTTTGCATCAGCTGGTTTAACGGGATGCACCCCGGGCCGTCAGGTAACAGGTGAGTGAAGTCTGGGAGGGCGGACGCTCTCGCAGGGGTGGTGAGCGAGCAGCTAGATGAGTCTCGAGTCAAACGGCCACACTGCAGAGCTGCGAGCCCACCGTGAGGGCCAGCAGCAGCACGGCTGCGGTGATCAGCGTCAGGGGCATTAACTCGCGATTCTTCAGGGGTGGGGTGCACGGGGACCAGATCTGTCGGGGTCCCCTCCACCCTTCCCCCAGGCAGCAGGGTGTAGCGATCTGGCCCCCCAGCCCAGCCCAGTCTCTTCCTACGGAGTGATGCCCAGGCGGGTAAAGAAATGGGGTCTGTGATTTGCAGGTTCTGGAGGATTCTGACTCTCGGACACTACCAGAGGCTACCTGATTCTCGCAAAGAATATATTACCACGTGTGCCTTGGTCCCTGCAAGGCCCCTGTCGGAAAGCTTGAGGGAACAGAACCGAGATGTCAGTAACGGGCAGTCGGCTGTGACCTAGGCTGCTCGACCGGGAAACAGAACCCCCTCCCTGGCTCGCTCCCCCCACAGGGACAGCTTGGCACGGATGCCTGGGGAGAGGCCCGGTACCTGGCCACGGGGAGGGACTGTCCTTGCAGGGGACAGCAGGTGCATCAGCTGAGGCCACAGCACAGCACCCACACTACAGGATGGAAGCGCCCAGGCTTGGGGGTGGAGGAGGAAACGCACCCAGGCCAGGGCTGCTGCTACCTGTGCGCCGCCAGCTTCAGGGCGCAAGGCCGGCTCCCTGGGGGGCCAGGGGTAGCTACCGCCGCGGGCAAGGGCGCAGCGCAGCAGCGAGCTCTCGCGGGCCTGCCGCGGGAGGGAAAAAGGCACCACTTGGCAAGGCGGTGGCTCCCCGGACAGGCTCTCAGTGGCTGAGGTCACACACCCTGAGGTCACACACACACACAGCTAAGGTGGAGAAAGCGCCGCCCGCCGCAGTTCCCCCCCCCCGGGGGGAAGCCCCGGCACCCGAGTTCATCATCCCATCCGGCCGGCGAGGCCACGCGCCGGCTGGCGACTTGGGAGGGCAGGTCCCTTAGCTGCTCCCCAGTCCCAGCGCGGCCGGGCCGGCCCCCACCGCTGCCCTCCCGCCGCGGCCGCGCTGCCCACCTCTGCGCGGGGACCCGTCGGTGCTCTCGGCGCTGGACGAGTGCGCGTCGGTCGGGGCGCGCCGCAGGCTGAAGTAGCCGCGCGGGCGCGAGGCGCCGCTCCGCGGGGAGGGCCCCCCGGCGCCCGGCGCGCCGTCCCTGCGCGCGAAGATGCCGCTGAAGAAGCGCAGGAGCCGGCGCTCCGAGGCCGCGCCGGGCCCCGCGGTCGCCGCCGCCGCCGCCCGCGCGCGCTCCAGCCGCTGCAGGTCGCTGTTGTCCAGAGTGCGGTTCTTGCTCTTGCTGCGCGCCCAGCGCTCCAGGTCCGAGAGCGCGACGCTCCTGCTCAGCACCTCGCCCACGTCCAGGGTGTTGCGCTTCTCCGGGGCGGGCTCCGGGGCGGCCTCGGGGCCCGGCACGGCCTCGCCGCCCGGCGCCCAGGCCAGGTTCCCGGAGCTGCTGTGGCGCCTCCCGCGAGCCAGCGCCCGGCCCCGCGGCGCCTCCGGCGCGCTCGCGTGCCTGAAGCTGAGGCTCCGCCGGAGTGGCGCGGCCCCCGCGCGCTCCACGTCGGGGCTGCCGGGCGCGGGCGAGCGGGGCTCCTGCTCCCCGGCCCGGAGTGTGGGCCGCGGGCCGCGGGCGCATGGCCGGAGCCCCCCGAGTTCCAGCTGCCCGGTGCTGCGCGTGCGGGCGGTGCGCACAGCCCAGGCGCGCGGCCCGCGGTCCTCGGCGTCCTCGGCGTCCGCCACCTCCTCCGCCTCCTCCGCCTCCTCCTCCAGCAGCCGCCCGGGCGCGTCCGGGGAGCTTGGCGGCCGGAACCGCCGGGCCGGGCGCGGGTCGGGGCCGCCGGGGCCGGAGGCGGCCAGCTGCTCCTTCCTGACCATGGTCACGGAGATGCGGTAGACGGTCCTCCTGGGGGGCGTCCCGCGCGGCATCGCGTCGGCGGGCGGAGACGCGGGCTCGCCGCCGCTGCCGTCCAGCAGGTACATGTCGCCCGGGGCCGCGGCCACCACGCCGCCCGCCGTGGCCCCGGCGCAGCCAGCGCGCCACCGGCCGGGACGCGCGGGAGGCCGCCGGGCCAGGCGCGGAGAGGGCCCACGCCCCCCGTGCGCGGCGAGGGCTGGGCTCTCGCTACGGGGAGGGCGCCCCTAGCGCCCGCCGGGCCGTGCGCCGCGCGGCCCGAGTGCGGGGTCCGGGCCCGGGGCGCCCAGCCATGGGCCGGGGCGGGGCGGGAAGGCGGGGCGGCGGAAGGGCCGGCGGGCGGGCGGTCAGGCGCGGGGCCGGCCTCCCAGGCAGGTGCGGCCGCCACGCGCAGGGCCCCGGGCGGGCGGCGGCGCCCGCGGCTTCATTGTCTAGGGCGCGGGGCCCGCGGGCATCTGCGGGCCTTTCCTGCACAGTTGGGCGGCTCCGGAGCCCGCGCCACTCCCGGCGGCCGAGGGACGGGGCCGAGGGACGGGCTGGCGGCGGTTTAAAATGGAAATGCGCGCCGGGGCGGGGCGGGCAAGCGGGGCCGACGACGTGCAGGGACCGCGAGCCGCGCGCCCAGCCGGGCCGAGTCCGGGAGCGCGGAGGAGGCGGCGGCGGCGGCGGGAGCGCGCGGCCCGTGGCCAGGCCTAAGCGCCGGGGTGGATCTTCGCCGCGCGGACCGGGGCCTCCGGGGACAGCCTGGAGCCCCGTCTGAACCCCCACCGGACACCAGAGCTCCGGACTTGGCGGCATAAAGAAGCGAAATAAAGGGCCTCGCCCACCTGTCGCGGGGTTAGGATGCATCTCTCCTGATCCCGGGGTTTGGAGAGGACCAGGACACAAGCGCCTGGTTTATTAAAGGGGTCTCAGGTCCTTGTAACCCCCCAACTTCACATGGGGACACGCGTGCTCTCAGGAAAGAGAGGACAAAGGACGAGGATGACAGCTCCGAGGTCGGGGAGGTGAGGTTGGCCGTTCCCCCCTCTGCACCCCCAGAGGACATGGAGATTAACCCCGAGTATCTCAGCAAAGCGTGGGGGAAAGCCTCAGGACAGGCAGGCACTGGCTACCCCGACGGCAGGCAGGAGAGCACAGCGGGTAGGGACGGGAGGTGAGGGCTGGCCCGCCCGCCATGCTCATCCACTTCCGAGCCACCTCCGTTTTGACACCTGTAAAATGGGCTGAAGAAAAAAGCACCTAAACTCTGAGCACTCCTGACGACGAAATCAGCGGAGACGCGTGTGCCGGCGCTCTGTGTGAGTGCTGGGCGCTCCCCATCACACCCTACTCTACTGGCCGGCTCCTGGCTCTGCGGGGCCGGGCGGGGCTCCTGAGGTCACCTACCCCTGCCCGGCATCACCGGTAGGTAGTAGGTCACACACAGTAGGCCACGCGTAGTAGGCCTAAACGGCAGTGTTTTAGTTGGCTTAGCTTTCAGAAGGAAAATGTCGTAAGTACAGTGTCCACCAACGAAGCCGGCCGCAGACCTAGGCACCGACGACCCTGCTAAGGCTGTTTCTGGGACGGAGCTCTGGGCTGGGCGGTGGCCGGGGACCACCCAGGGGCTGCTTTCCCCGTCCCTCATCTTTCCCAGGTGGTCGTGGGCACGGACTGCGTTCCCTGCACTGGAAGGGTATGACAGCGCGTCCCGAGGTCCCTCATGGAGGAACCTGTGGCCTAAAAAGTCTGGATTTTACCTCGGGCCGAAACTGAATATTCAGAGTTAATGAGATATATCAGGAAAGCTGCTGGCCGACTCAATTTATTTCGTAAGAGATGCTTTAGAGCACAGAGCGTCTTTAGGGTAGGAGAAATACTCTGTATGATGCCTTGATGATGAAGGCGTGTCGCCACACATTTGTCCAAAGCCACAGAACGTACCAACACTGAGAGTGAACCCTCACGTGGACTACGGATTTGGGGTGCTAACCACAAGCCGCTGGGGGTTCATCGTGGTCACGAACACACCACTCTGTGGGGGTGGGGATGCCGACAGTGGGGTGTGCTATGCATGTGTGGGGGTCTGGTATGGCTGCGAACCTCAAAATACCCTTAAATAGAGTCTTTTAAAACACATTAGATCACCCTAACTGGCTCTACATGGACAACTGCCACCAGTAGGGTCTGTCCACTTACTGCTGGCGCACGAGCGTTGGGGAGCAGTGCCCCTAACAGGTCCTCACTGCACAGTGGGGACCCCAGGGCAGATGGGCCCTATCTTTTGAGTTTCAACAAAAACCCCCTCTTTGATAAGACCCAAGAACCACAGACTTCTAGGAGAGCCAGGTGGTCACCATCTGGCCAGAATGAGGTTTCTGGAGCCCACCCAGTTAAGGGGCTGGGGCGGCCCAGAGAGGGTGGGTGCTTTCCCGAAGGCCACACAGCGCCTCGCCGAGACCTGAGCCTGGGGCCTTGGGGGTCACACTGCCCGTACCCACTCCAGTGCCAAACTGTCATTTCTTTTGTCTTAGCGTCAGCATTCTGTTTTGCTGGCAATGAAAAAACAAACGTGTGACTATTATTAAACGTGACATGAATCAATCACAAATGACATTTCAACCTCTAAGTTCTCATTCATTCACTTTCCTATCTGTTCTCTTATGTATTTGATGGGCACCTACTGTAAAGCTAAGCAGTGAGAAGGCAGGGTATCTGTCACAAATTCACAAACTCATGAAAAATGATACAATTGCGGCCACACGACTTAACATTAAAAAAAAAAAAAACAGTGAAGGGGACGCGGCATGGGTGACAGTGCTGTGCCCAGCACTCTAAAAGATGAGCACCACTAAGATTTGGCAAAAGCCTAAAATTTTACAGCTGCCACTGTACAGACTTAATTAAAAGCCAATCAGCCTTGTAGGTAGAGAAACTGACCCTCGGCAAGGGGAGGGGCGGGAGAGGCCAGGGGTGGCCTGGGGGTCGGTTCGGGGGTCGGTTCAGGGTCGATTGGGGGGTTGGCAGGGGCAATGGCGGGGCCAGAACCCAGAGTTCTAAACGTAGCCAAGGTCCCTTCCCACTATGTGAGACCACGGCAACTTCCAAATGAGATGAATTTTAATATGAAATTACCTGGCCCATGAGATAGATAAATACATCTTGTTAGCTGAGGCATTCACAGAGCCCAAGGCAAAAAAATAATAATAATAATAAAATAAAATGGCATTCCTTTAGAGCTCCATATGGAGCTGTTTCTTCCACGTAGTGCCCGGGCGTCGAAACTCCAGCCCAGGTTTTACACTGAGCCACAGGAGGCTGCAGCCTGCAGAGTAGAAGGTTCCATTCCATCCACCTTAGATGACACTGGACCTTAGGAGACACGGAATGAGGGGGGACGTCCCCCAGCCAGGGCCCCGTGTCTTCGCTCGCTCTCCGTGCCTCCAGCCCGAAGCACTGACCCCCGGCACCGATGCGGATGGTTTCACGTCGGCCCCGACCGTCCAGGCTGAACACCCCGGGAGCCTCGCCTCTCCCCTGCCCTGCGCGCACATGGGCTCTTCCAATGCACAGGAGCTGAGGCTCAGACAGAACCTGTCACTCAGATCTAAATCTAAATCTCCTTTACAGACCCAGGCCTGCCTTTAAATAACCGTGCCCTATTAACTTCAGGTGGCACGATGCTTTATTTTCTGCTGCCTTTTGAACCAGCCCCTCTGGACCACCTTTCTCGAATTTTGCCAGAACGTCTGGAGAGTATATATCACCATTTTGGCTTTAAAAAAAAAAAAAAAAAAAAAGCAAGCCTGTAGTCGATCCCACTGCCACATCCAAACGGAGCAGCGAGCAGGCCAAGCCTCAGCATTGCAGGGACTCCGAGAGGGAAGGCCTCCAAGGGTGGGGGTGCAGGAGAGGGGACAGCCCTGCCTGCACCCCCATTCGTCACCCTGGCCACTGGCTTCACTCTGCACCCCCATTGGTCACCCTGGCCGCTGGCTTCGCCCTCCCAGTTCCAAGTGGACGAGATCCTGTGAGCCCCCTGCCCCGACCTCCCCATCCCGTGCCATTTCCAGCTGCCCGTACATTCCACATCCTCCATAACCATGTTGTCTCGCAGGCGTTACTAGGGCTGGTGAGCCTTGTTTAAAGGAAACCAGGAAGCCGCTGGTCATCAGCAGGGCCATCTGCCACACAAGCTGATGACAGACCCTGCCGGTCAGTCACCACGCTCACAGTCCCAGCAGAGCCACAGAGAGCGGCCAGCCGCTGACCGCTCGGGGTCCCCGCATCCGCCCGGGGGCCGACAGGGAGCCACCCTCCGGGTCGCCGGCACCCACAGGCTGCTTCCTGGCAGCAGGCTGACTGACAGATCCGCGTAAGGAGCCGACAGACACATGTTAACGTTGCACGAACGACTTCGTGTTTTACGCTTTGGCACGAGACGCGTGCCAGATCACGGTGAGAGGAATGGCTTCTGACCTTGCACCCACCAGGAGGCTCGAGGTCTGCAGCAGCCAACCCCGCCTGGGCTGCACTCCTCCGGGGCCCTTTTCCCTTATTTCGTGAGCTGGAGGTTAAAAGTGGAACCGTCAGAGATAACAAGACCTGACGCTCGCCCTGAGGTCACAGGAGGACTGGCACGCGTCTCCGGGCGAGGGCTTTCTGGTCCAGCGGGAGGACAGACCCCGGGGTGCCCTCTGAGCACCCGCACCCCCCAGCTGTGTGCGTGCACGGGCACAGACATCACGCAGAGGGCTCTCACAGGAGGCCCTGCCGGCCCCTCGGTGCGCACGTGCTGGGTGTGGGGTGATGGCGACAGGTCAGTGGTTGTTTACCAAAGCCCAGCTGGGTCTGCCCTGAACGAGAAGTTCTTCCGTCTGCTCGTCATCCACCGGCATCCGCGGGCCTGAGAAGCAGGCAGTGCAGGACAAGGCCGGGGAGCTGGGGGGCTCTGTGGGGGGGTGAGGGGGCAGGGCAGACGAGCAGTGGCGGGCCCACCCCCAGCAGTCGGCTCGGTCCCACTCAGTGTCCCGACAACAAAGGTTATAGCTAGGCTGTTCTCCCGGGCATCCCTAGAGGACAGAAGGGCACTGCGAGATGCTGAAAAGGGACGAGCACACCTGTGCAGGCACCTGCCCTCCACCCGCAGGTGGCGAGCACACCTGTGCGGGCGCCTGCCCTCCACCCGCAGGTGGCGAGCACACCTCTGCGGGCGCCTGCCCTCCACCCGCAGGTGGCGAGCACACCTCTGCGGGCGCCTGCCCTCCACCAGCAGGTGGCGAGCACACCTGTGCGGGCGCCTGCCCTCCACCCGCAGGTGGCGAGCACACCTGTGCGGGCGCCTGCCCTCCACCCGCAGGTGGCGAGCACACCTGTGTGGGCGCCTGCCCTCCACCCGCAGATCTTCTTCCAAAGCCTGCTCAGGAAGGCCGTCCCGACAGTCACGAGGCCCACCTGCTCGTATGGCCGTCTGCTGTCCAGCAGGTAGACAGCGGCCTGACGCAGGGGAGAGGCTGACCATGCCCTGAGCACTCTCTGCTCAGGGACTGAAGACGGGGCTGAAGGCGGCCGCAGTGGTCAGAGATAACCAACGAATGTCACAGGTAACCAACACCCGGAAAAAAGTGTCATATAAAAAAGAACCAGGTAAAAGGCAAGCAAGAAATTATAATTTGTCGCTAAAATACTCCAGAAAAAAAAGAGCCTTCAAAAGGAGAGGTGGTGTCTGGCCTTCCTCCAGGGCGGGGGGCGGGGGGCTCAGCCGGGCCCGTGGACATTCCACGCTGCGTCACTCCTTGTTGGGGGCTGCCCTACGCCTCGCCGGGAGGCAGCACCCCTCCCCGCCCCCAGGCATGACGACCACAAACGGGGCACAGATGCTGCTAGATCTCTCCTGGGGGGCCAAGTGCCACCCCTGGGAGAAGCTCTGATCCAAAGGGACAGGCAAGACACACGTGCCAAGGGGGTGAGGGATCCCTATCTTAACGACGTTCCATTTTAGCATTTACTAACCCAGCCATTCCTTGAATTCCTGCCTCTGGATGTCTTAATAAGAAACTCCAGAAGGTCACCCTATAAAAAGAGATGCAATCCTTTCCAATACTCCTTCCCAAAATAGGAAGAACAGCTATGGTTATGAACGAGGCCACTCTCGGTCCTCACTCTGTGATCGACACGTCAGCCATGACAATTAGTTTACATAAGTATCATGGAGGTGATTAGAACGCTGGACAGGAAAAAACTTAAGTTTTGCCAACATTCATTATTTAAACTCTGAAGCAGCCTATTATTTTTAAGCGTGAAATACCGTGAGCAAGGTATTTCAGACGGGGCACAGGAGAGCGGGTGTGACCTCAGCTAAGCTCGCCGGCTGGCCCTCCACCAGTGCCACCAGGAGCCCCAGCAGGGATCTGTGCGTAGGACTGGACGGGCCGATGGACCCCGGCCTGGAGCTGCCCCCTCAACACTGTCCCTGCCCCCCGTGTTATTCCTGCATGGGGTCAGGGTGACAGCGCCCCATCCTCTGCAAACCGGACCAGCTGATGAGCTTACAGCAAACCAGGTCTGGGAGGGACCTTCACCCAACCCATCTTTCAGATGAAAACAGGCTCCAGGGGCCGCCACCGGCCTGAGGGCACAGTGGGGAGCTTGGTGGGGGGGGGGCATGGTTCCAGCCCAGCCAGTGTCCCTTCTCCACAGGGAGCCGACGGGAAGCGTCTAAACCCAAACTGAACCGTCGTATCCGCTCAAGGAGGCCAGGGAGGAGAAGTCTTGATTTTCAGGACATGCCAGTTAAGTGTCAGTTGTGGACGGGTCCTCACTCCACGAAACAGACGAAAACGCCAGGACGCTTGGCGGTCTGGCTTCGTAAGTGTCAAGCACAGACGACCGAGGACAGAATGGAACGCGGACTCCACGAACCGTCGCGTTCCAGGAACGCGAACGAACACGGCAGACGGTGCGGACGGTGTGGACGGCGGTGGCGGCCCTGACGGTCCCTCCCCGCCACCCCTGTCCTTCCACGCCGCCTCTGGCTCTCTGCCCAGGTCCAGCTGAGGGACCCGAGGGCTTGGGGGCAGCACACACGCCACCTGTCCCCCCAGACAGCTGCAACGTGGCTCTGGAATTCGTGTGGGGAAAAAAAATAAAATGAATTCCTGCCAACTGCTTTGTCTTCCCGCTCTTCACGAGCACGTCGGGCCGGCCCAGTGACGGTGTCCCCCGCAGGGGACACCGGGTGTGACCCCTCTAAGAGCCGCCTCTGCACCGCTGCCTTCCTGGGGACCCAGCAGCAGCCTCCCAGCGCACCGTGTCAGACAGCCACCGGAATCCGTGTGACGACATCTGGTGTTTACCTCGCTTTGTCTTCAGAGCCACTGACCCCAAAAGGTTCGTCAAATCCAGGCTTTCCACGGCAATAAGAATCCAGGCCACAAATGACGCCCTCGGAATTCTGATCGCTGCTGTTACAGAAATCGCCATCGAGAAAAGCCTGTTTTATCAGCTATCACCTTCTGTATCCTGTTTGGGATGTGACTACAGAGATAGGCGACCATCTTTTATCTGAAAGTTGGATACATTTTTTTTCTTTACATATTGAAAGCACCAGGAGAAGGATGCCTGTTCAAAGCCCAAATCCCCACCACCAGCTCTCATCAGCAGAGGAAGACAACGTGACGACCTCCTGCCTTGATGAGCCACGGTGTCACCAGCTCAGTGTTCCCCAGGCTGGGAGCAGAAACGCAGCACGGGCGGTGGCTGGCGGCTGGCGGCAGCAGCCACCCCCCTTCCCTTGGCAGTGACAGTCTGCACCAGGGCTCTGGGGAGACGAGAGAAGTGCGTCACGGGGATCAGCTCTGACACGATAAAACGGAACAAAACATCTGTGTCTTGCCTGCTGGCCACGCGCCGGCCGGCCGTCGGCCACCAGCGTGCCGGGAGCGGGGTGCGGGGTCCCAGCAGCGGCGAGACCCTGGGTCCCCGGACAGGCAGCGGCTCGGGCAGCCACGGGGCTCCTTCACCGGGTCACGATGTTGTGTCGTGTGCCTCTTTTAAAAAATCGCCACCACCAGAATCATCCACGAAGGCAGTGGAGGGATGACACGTAACTCTGCCAGGGCCAAACAACTGCCAGGCCTCGAAGTCTTGACTCCCCTGCAATGTCCCCTCCGTCCCCAGGAGGGCTGCAGAGGCAGACACCGTGCCCGGTTACACACCGACACGAAACCCCCCGAATCTGAGAAAGGCTAGCGACGCCCCAGCTGGCCAGCTCTGCGCACCGCTGTCGGCGTGGAAAGCTCTCGTCTACGACGACCCCTGAGCCGTGGGGGCAGGAAGAGCTGGCTTGGCGGTGAGTGCACGCAGAGCTGGGGTTCACGTGCCACCCCCGGTCCCCCGTGCCCTGTCACGCCTCCCTCACAGACCCTCCACCTCGTCCATGCCAGGGCGCTTCCCCTGCCCCGCCCCCCATGGCCATGCCCTTGACTTAGCCAGGACCTTGGCCCGCCCTGCGATCTTGGCCTCCTCCCCTCTACTCTCAGCCTCCCATGCTGGTGTGGACGAAAAAGGGGTCTGACGGGCAGTCACCTGACAGGGGTGATCTGGTCGTGAGTTCCCACCTGGACGGGTCAGGGTGGGCAGTCATGCCCCGGACACACCGTCTGCGTAAGCGGCCCTGCCCGTGTCTGGGCCCCGAGGTCCACATGCGCTCGACACGCCTCTCTGCAGACCCCTCGGAAGCCCGACCACCACCCCTCAAGTCTCGTCAACCGTCCCGCAGTGCACCCCCTGCCCCCCACCCCGCCCGGCCTCACGCTCGCCTCATCTTTCTCATGTTCCCTCCGCATTTCGAGTTCACGAGAGTGTCTGTCGCTCCCCGGAGCACTGAGACCTTGCTTCCCAGCACGGCCGTCAGTCTGGCTCAACTAAAACCGCACAGGGACTCTTCACAGGGGTGGCCGTGTCCCACGTGGACGCAGGCCTCCCCCGCTTTCTGGAACGTTCGCTGTGGCTGTCAGGAAGCTCGCTTCAACACCGGCTCTCCTGCCCGAGCCTTCGGGTGCTTCTCCACCCAGCCTAGGCCAACGGCGGCCTCGCTGTCCACTGCAGCCGCGACCCCGCCCGCCCCTGTGCCTCCAGGACCCGCCCCCAAACTCCAGCCCCCCGGACCAGTGATCGGTGCCACTCGGCGTGTCCGCGGGCCAGCAGCACCAGCATCCACTGGGAAGCTGCCTCCAGCCCGCATCTCCTGGAGGCCCCGTGAGGGCTGGAGTGTGGGAGCCCAGCCCAGCTCCCCGAGCCCACTGCACGTGCCCCCACACCCGACGGCGGGGGGTGCCGGCGACCCGCAGGCCCTCGGGGCCGCCCTGGGCCCCCACCGGCCCGTTCTGGGTGCCCGTGCTTGCCGCCTCCCCTGAACATGTCACAGCACCTTAGAAAGGGCGGCTTCACTGACCGGCCACACCCGTCCCGTCTGCTTGGGCTACCCTATGAAAACGCTCAACTATCTCCCATTTCATTAAAAAGGAAAAAAAAGAGAGTCTCACCGCTGCCTCCTGCTGAGGGCTGACGGCAGGATCCGCTCGACCCTGCTCTTGTCACGGGGACCCGGGCTCAGGAGGGTCCCCCCAAACGCGCACACACACACACACCTGTGCACACCTGGGCCCGGCCCTCGGCAGTACCCATCACCCACCCCACTCCTCTGACACCTGCCATCTACGTGACCGGTTCCCCGGGCAGAGCAGGGTCCTCGACACAGGCCCCGACTGCACCTCTAAACCCCGGCCCTTGTCGGGGGCCTGCTTAACCGACGCGGCCTGATGGTCACCTTCACCCATCCACGCGGCCACCTCGAAGCTAATTCTGGGAGGGAGCAGCGGTGCCTGGGTCACGTCACAAACAATGGTGGCGGAGGTCAGCTGACTTGCCGGACCCCGCCCCCGCCCGCGACATCCCTGTTGACACCGCTACACCCCTCCCCCACCCCACGAGTCTGTGTCCGAGGGCTCCCGCGGTTAGGGGAGGTCACCCAGAGGAGAGTGACTCATTTCTTCCCCAGCCACCAAAACCCTCCACTGCGGCCGATCCCGGCTGGCCACCCCCTCAGAAAGCGTGCCCCTCCCTGGGCAGAAGGGGGGCTGGGGTCCCAGGGGGTGATGAGTAGGGGGGCTGCGGGGCTGGGGTCCCGGGGGGTGAGGGCCGGGGGAGAGCCGGCCCCCGATGTAGCTGCTGCTTTTCAGGGAAGAGGGTGGGGGGGTCCAGGGCCTCAAGAAATCCCTGCAGGGAGGGGTCCCAGGGGGGCTACTCCCTCCCTGCCGGGCCCTCTGGCCTGGGCCTGGGCCAGCCATGCACCGCACAAGAGGGGGCAGGTGCTAACTGGCCCGAGGCTCCGGCCGTCCGAGGTTGGGGAGGTCGGGGGAGGTCGGCGGGCCCGGGGGACGCAGAGTGCTGGGCCTCCGCTGAGACATGACACGAAGAAATGCGGGCCACCGACCCGGGACCCACAAGGAAACGGAACACCTGCGAGGGTGACCAAGGGACCCGCCCCAGACCTTAGCACCTGGCGCCTCACACGTGCTCAGAGTAACGGCTGTCACCTCTCAGTGGCGCCCTCAGACCCTGTGCAGGCGTCACAACCTGAGACGTGGCCACGAAGAGGGCTGCTGTGCACCAGCGTGCGAACCCCACCGCCCCCACCCCACTGCGCCCAGCCTCCCAGGGAGTCCGGGGGACACAGCTGTCACTGGGGACGTCCGGCCGTGGAAAAGGTGACACGGGCATCGTCACGCCCTGAGCTTTTCCTCCAACACTGCTCTAGGGACCCAAAAGTCCAAGCTCAAGGAACTCGGCCCCAGGGAGGGCCAGCCAGGATGCGGGGGGAGCCCCCCGGACCCTCCAGCAGTCCCAGGCTCCAGCCATCACACGCCAGGGCAAGGGCTGAGCACGGCCTAGCCAAGGCAGGCCTCACCATGACAGCGTGCGGTGCAGTGCGGCCGTTCTGGGTAAGCCACGCGTGCGACACACTTTCAGGTCACCCACTCGCTGTCAGGCGCGTTCTAAAAAGGCGTCTTATGCTGACCGAGGAGCCCCAGGGCCGATGTGCCCCCCCCCC
>PVKZ01007735.1:0-20562 GCA_004027375.1 Macroglossus sobrinus | reverse complement strand
CCCACAAACTCAGCTCATCTGACACTTTTGTTTAGCCACAGACCATCAGCAGAAGTTAGCTGAAATAACAAAAAGAGGCAGTTATGGGCTTAGGGCAAACAAACAAACAAAAAAACTGTAAAAATCAGCATTTTGTGTAGCTTGAGCTCAGAATGCACAGAGCCGCAGCAAACATCTTCCGTTTGGAGTTGACTGTGGATGCTTTCGAAGGGCAGCAGGACCCTGGGGGTGTCCTGTCCTTCCGGGCCGGGAGCACTTTGGGGGGGGAGGTTGTGGACCCTGACTCAGTGGGTCGCCCTGAGGGGAGGCTGAAGAGAAGCTGGCCCTCTCCTGAGACAGGCAGTGTGTGGAGGTTGGGGCTGAGTACAGGGGAGGCTCCAGGCCAGAGGTGGCCCTGAACAGCAAGCCTTCTGGGGTGCATGCTTTTGGACAGACGTGGGTTTCTGGGCAAACTCACGGCCTTGGTGTATTCCGGACAAACCAGGAGTCCCAGAAAGCAGAAGTAAATAACACACTCATCGGTAAACGGAACGTCTTAGAAAGCCACACGGCCTACATTCTATTGGAGTCTCTTCGGACATGCACTAAAAAAAAAGAAAGAAAGAAAGAGAGAGAGAGAGAGAGAGAGAGAGAGAGAGAGAGAGAGAGAGGAAGAAGAAAGAAAGAAAGAAAGAAAGAAAGAAAGAAAGAAAGAAAGAAAGAAAGAAAGAAAGAAGAAAGAAAGAAAGAAAGAAAGAAAGAAAGAAAGAAAGAAAGAAAGAAAGAAAGAAAGAAAGAAAGAAAGAAAGAAAGAAAAAGAAGAACAAGAAAAGAAAAGAAAAAAAACAAAAAACAAAACAAAACAAAAAAAAACACATCTGACTATCTGCATAGATACAGGTGCCCGAAAGGAATAGAAAACACCCCATCCAAAGAGATGCTTGGAAATGAGCTCGCAGGCGTGGCCGTAGACGAGCCATGGTACCCAGGGGAGTACAGAACGAAAAGCCCATTTGCCAAAGGAAGGAATGTCACGTTGAAATGGCCAGCCTGACCCAGGAACGTGAGGAAGTGAGAGTCTATTTCCAGTCCCATGAAACACCTGTGCAGCCACCCCTCCTCTGTGACGATGCCGTTTGCTCTCGGGAGGAGGAGGGGCAGGTGTCCCCGCTGGCAGCCACAGGGTACCGCTGTGCTCCAGGAAGGCTCAGACAGGGGATCCAGGAGAGAGACTCCATCGCATTGCCATTCCGACGTGGATGTTCAGTGACCTGCGACATCAGACCCAACGTGGATCCTTTTGCTCGCTCCTTCGGGAGTCCTCTGTCAGTCCCAGAGGCCAATCTGTTCCCCTGAGTCATCGCAGCAGACGCCCTGACCCACAGAAGATTATCTTCCGCGTCAGAGCCCCAGAGCTGCCGGGGGAAGGAGAGGGGTGTTAAAGAAAAAGAAAAAAAAAAGAAAAAAAGGAAGCAAATGCTTTGCTAAAAAAGCAAAACCCTTGTGTGCTGTTCTAAAGAAAGAAATCACGGCTTCTGACACTTTAAAGGAACGCCATTTGACAAATTAGCTTTTTTGATCTTGCGTTTTCAGAGGCTGGGACGCCATCCATTAAAAGGTCGCCCACCTGGCTGTGCCGTCCGCAGTGGAGGCCGCCGCTTAAAAGGCTTTTCAAAGATTGTGTTGGCACCAGATAAAAGCCGCTTCAGAACACAAAGGTCACCTTTTCAGGGATTTATCTTTCAAAAGGAGCCATGCTGGGTGTCTTTTCAATCAAGCCATCCAGAATAGATGGGGAGAAGACCTTTAAACGAGCCAGTTGATGGATAGATGGCACCTTTAGGAGGGCCCTCTCCCTAAACCGCTGTGGGCCCGGCCTTTCAAAAGCTGCCATCTTAGATCACTGCCAGGAAGAGTGACATTGCTTTTCTCCTCCCTTAACAGGGAGGCCCACCCACTACGGCCCACTCACCGTAGCCTCCTCCGTGCCTGAGGCTCACCGGCCTCCTCTCATCGTCATGGCAACCCTGGGACCAGAGAGGTAGCCCCCGCTCTGCAGAGGGAGCACTGAGATGCGGAGAGCTTGGCCCCCTTGCTCGGCGGCAGACACAAGACGTGACACGTGACATTGTGGCTCCTCCATCCTCGGCACCGGAGTCCTCACCAGAGCCAACGGGTCGTCCCCACGCTCTGAAATGAAGGCTGGTGCAGATTCGTCCGACGCAGCTAGCTGGGCGCCAAATACAAACAAAAGAATTCAAAAGAATTCAAAAAAGAATAAAAATTAGTCCATGGCCTTAAGGACTCAAAACGCTTTAGAGAATTAGGACGGGAGGTGGTTCACTGTACGTGTCACCTTGACTGGGCCACAGAGGCCCAGATGTTTGGTCAGACATCACTCTCGGTGTGTGTGTGTGGGAGGGCGTTTTGGGTGAGATCGACAACTGAATCCACAGACTGAGTGACGTGGATAGTTCTTCTTAATGTGGGTGGGTCTCATCCAATCAGAGAAAGACCTGAATGGAACAAAAAGATGGGTAGGAGGAAACGTCTCCCTCTGCCCGAAGGCTGGAGCCGGACACCAGTCTCTGCCTTCACACTTGGACCAGACTGGACCGCCTCCCCCCCACCTCCCGGGTCTCCAGCTCACCGACTGTAGGTCTCGGGACTCCTCGGCCTCCGTGATTGTGTGTGCCCGCTTACATGTATGTCACATATAAGCTGTTGGTTCGGCGAACCCTGAGGAAATCCAGCCCCCTGGACGCTCCTGGGGTTATTTTCTGTGTCAGCTGAGGGGTCAGCCATGTCAGGAAACAGCACTGGGAATATGCGAAATGAAGCTGGAGGCGAGATGGTTTGACCTACAGGCCCTGCTGTGACCTGCAGATGGCTCTGAGCCTTAACTCTAAGCCTCGGTTTCCCGTCTGATGATCAAGGGAGTCATAAGAACAGTGACGATCTCCAAGAGTCTTGAGGATCAAGTGTGTTTACGCCTAGGACATGACGCATTCAGAGCATTTAGCTCAGTGCCCAGTGGTTTTGTTTTGTTTTGTTTTGTTTTTAAATAAATGCTAGTTGTTCCTGTGACAATAAGTGTCACCGTTAAAGATTTATTGGCTTGGTCTCGTAAACTTTAAGATCTTTGCGAGCTCATAGTGTAGATATATAAATGGCTCTGGGGAGCTGGCATTTAAGCCGTTCTCAGCCTTGACTCCTGTGACGAAGCTTAGTTGACCACACACAGAGAACTGGGCCCTGTGGCACTGGGGAAGGGGGACGGGCACCCGGATAGAAAGCAGGGACGGAAAGAGGGCTGATGGGACGGTGCTGACATGCAGGCAGGCGGGGGAGCGGAGACAAAAACTCCCCTGCTTCACGGTGGCACCGAGGGCCAGCCTAGGCACAGATGATTAGTTATTACCCACTGTTTTTAAAATCTGGACACATCCGTGTTATTCATGATGATGATGATGATGATAAAAAGACAATAACCAAGGATGTCGGGCGAGTGTGGATGACAAGCCCACCTCACGCTCCGTGGCTCCGGGTAAACACGGTGCTTTCCGTAGGGTGAGGCTGATCGCATCCCATAAAACTGAGTTCGCTCATCACGTGGCCACAACGCAGCGGTGAACATCACTGCGGGTTTCGCTTCCTGGGATTCTAAAGATTCTCGGGGGGACATCTTCGCGTTCTGTGAATCCCCGACGGCTTCTGCGTGGGTGTGTGACTTCCGCTCGGCCGGCGTAAAGCCCCCCGCCCCAGTCTCCAAATCCAGGACGGAGACCCAAAGACACTGGCGGGTGGAGACAATTTCTCACGGTGGCTGCCACACAGGGGTGGACAGCTCTGCCCCCAGGGCACGTCAGCACGGGCAGTAAGTGTCCAGGGGCGGTCCCAGTGCCAACCACAACACCCGACCAGACGTCCCTGGGCTCCAGCCCTGCTCATTCTCTGAGTCACAGTCTCCAGCCTTCCCTTTGTCATACCTGACTTCGAGTCTCCACGCGCACCGAGGAGCCGACACCGATGTAAGAACAAGAGGGAGTTGATTTGCAGGCTCGAGCCCGGGCCAAATACACTGACTCAGCAGTGGAAGTGTTGGCCCTGACTTACAGTTCCAAAGGGTTTTTAAAGGGTAGAACCGTAAGCAGGGGAGTACAGCCGTGGCGTTACAGGAGTGGTGAGTTTATTTTAAAACCTTTAAGGGGATCGGTTAAGCTTCGAACTTGGTAGGCGGGACTTATAGATCTCTGATGGGCCAATTGTTGGGTGGGGTGACTCTTAGTTGGTGGTTTTTCTTCTGATTCCACTTAAGTTCAAAAATAGAGGGTTTGTATTTAAGATGGAGTCACTCTGGTTCTACACCTTCAGTTTTGGGAGCTTCCAGTGAATTCTGTCTGCTTCACCCTAGAGGTTTTGACAATTCTCTCAAGGACAAAATGGCCCTCCAGAGAGGAAGTGGATATGGCAATATCTGAGCCAGCAATGCTCAGTGGTTCAAGCCACACGGATGCGTGTCCACCCTGTCACCCGCTGATCAGTTCACGTGAGCATCTATATTATTAACATGTATTTTTTTCACTCAAAAATAACTTTGAGAGCCTCCTCTATGCTAGTTTTATAAGACACTATGTCTTTGAACTAACAAATGGAGCCTTGGATTTATGTAGGTCTTTATCAGCAATTGAAAGATAGCTGGTATTTCACGGAGCCAGCTTTTTCTTTCTTTCTTTTTTTTTGAGACAAACTAGAAAGCCATTTAGGGACACAGAAGACTGATTCTGAGTAACACAATTAGACCTTCATTCTGTGTGCTTCGAGTCTCATTTTTCCAAACTTAATTATAATAATGGGTAGGAGCGAGAAAATGCATGGGTCTTGGCTTTATGGTCGAACCATAGGAAAGGGATTTACGCAAAGAAAGGTCCAGATTCATGAAGCCTTCGGTTCCAGGGGTTGAGAAAACATTCACGTACCTTGGGGACCGGGGCTGGCCAGAGATGAAGACGTGCAGTTCTTATTTAATTTAAAGAAATGTGTCTTGGCTGTCTTCCTCGGCCTGTCTCAGACTGTCAACAGGTGTGAGGAACAATTGGAAGCTTCCTTTCGTCACATCCGACCTCCCTTCGGGGACTCTAACTACAGAAGATTCAGGGTGAGTCAGGTGCAGAGGTGGCCATGGCGGGTTCCGGTCCATGTGCACAGCAGCCTCAGTCCAACATCACGGGAACACGGCCACTGCCCGGAGATGGGCCGACTGTGGTGCTCTCACTTCCAGCGACCCTTCTGGGCCCCGTGCTGCCTCCTCTGGGCCCGGCAGCCGCTCAGACATCATGGGACCCTCCTCTCCTGTGTGACCCCTCCCTGCTACGATGACACAGCAGAACCAGGGTGTCCACTCACAGCTTTTGAGGTTAAAAATAAACTTGGAAACTCACCGGGAAAAAAAAATCATCACGTACAAGAGAAGCTGTTTGAGTTGCAGGAAGCACGATCCCAAAGGACCCAGGAAAACGCATTTTACGCCGTAAACGACAGATTCGGAGGGACCTGAGACAGAGCGAGAGCCGGTGTTCCCTGCCCTGCACGAGACTTCGTACCCGGTACGAATAAAAGATCACGAGACTATGATAGGATGTATGTCCAGAGGTTGAAGTGAAGGAGCATCAAAAAATGCCTAAAAGTCAGGGATCGGTGAGTGTCATGAGAAGGTGCCCCGTGCCCAGGCTGGTCTCCCCTCCGGAGCCAAGTCACGCAGGAAAGGGTGTGATGGGGAATGTTATGGTCAAACACCAGCCTAGATGTTGCCGTGAATGTGATTTGTAGTAGCAATATAGAGAATAACATTTAAATCGGTAGGCTTTGAGCAAAGCAGATTACCCTCCATAGTGTGGGTGGGCCTCGTCCAATCAGGTGAAGGGGTTAAGAGCAAAGAGCAAGAGGAAGGCATTCAGACTTGAGGCTGCAGGAGCCTGAGACGCCAGCCTGCACCCCTGTGCTTCTCGAATTAGGACCGTAACATCAACTTTCACCTGAATTTCCAGGTGCCAGACACAGTCACGTGAGCCGACTTCTTAAAATAAATCTCTCTGTTTCTTTGGAAAACCCTGGCAAATGCAAGCAGGGAAAGACAGATGCCCCTCCCTACCTGGAGAAGTTTGAGATCACAAATGCCTTGCTTCTTCGCTGGGGACCAACATCTGCAGCTTTTCATCCACCCCCGGGCATTCGATGCAGAAGAGGTGACAGCCGGGACAGTCCCACAACGAGCCTCACAAGACAGAGCGCATCCCCGGTGCAGTAGGCACAGAGAAACAGACCGATAGGACATACACAAATATATATTAGAGGAGATTAATTACAGGAATCGGCTTGTGTGGCGTGGGGGCTGTGACGAGTCCCACACTCTGCTGTCTGTAAGCTGGGGGAACGGGAAAGCCTGCGCTGTCATTCGGTCTGAAACCAGACGCAAGGGGTAGGGATCACGGGTGTAATCCCAGAGTCCAAAGGCCAGAGAACTGGGGATCTCTTTTCATAGGGCAAAAGAAGGGGACTATCCCAGCTCAGGAAGAGAAAGAATTTGCCCTGCGTCTGCCTGTTGGTTCTGTGTGGGCCCACGGTGGACGGGGTGATGCCCGCCCACACGGCGGTGGGGGGCAGCTGACTCAGTGCTGATCTCCCGCACAAACGCCCTCACAGACACACCCAGAAATGAGGTGCCACCAGCTGGCTGGGCATCGAGGTGACACATAGAATTAACCACCCTGCATTCCTTGCTAAACATTGCTCAGTGGGTGCTGAAGGGCAGGCCAAGGACACTCGCCAAGGGCTCGAGGTATGAAGCTCTGGGTGGACGAGTGACTTCTGGTTAAGCGGCAGCATGGATGTCCCAGGAGCTCCCAAGAGGAGACAATGACATCCAAGGACGAGATGCAGCAAAAATAGTCAAATCTCATGATACACGCTCTTCTGCCCAGGCTGGAACACTTTCTACACCTGCCACCCTTGAACGGAGTCCCCCCCCCCCAAGAGAGGAGAGGCAACCTTGGGTGACCCCAGGAGCCTCTAAGCCTAATGAACGTTAGGCACGGACAAAATGGCCGGAGAGGAGATCCAAGCAGGCACTGAAATCTAGGACACTAGACAGAGGATGTTTAAAATCTTTAAAATGGCTCATCATCTGATCCAGACCAAGTGGGGGAAACTGAGACGAGAAAAGACGGGTGGACCAGGAAAACCAGGGCGAGGCTACAGGACTGGTCTGACGGAGAGACAGAACGTTCGCAGGGAGATGCGGGAAGAGACGCAGGGTCGTAGCCACGGCGAGGAATCCAGGTGGTTCTAAAAAGGCTGTGAATAACGGTGTCCAAAAAGAAATGGAAGCGAAAAGATTGTTCACGTTGAAAAGGTTGAAACACTGTGAAGACAAAAGTGACTTCATTTTCCCAGCTGAGGGGAAAACCGTGTCCTTCATCTCCGGTCTTTAGTTTCCTGATGTAAGCTAAAATGCAGTGTTTTGTTTTGTTTTTTTTTTCCACCCCTGGGACTTTCAGTTACATTCTCATTTTTTAAGAAAAATTTTATTCGGAAAGCTTCCTCGCTGATCTGAAGCCGTCTTTTTGAACTGTCTTCTCAAACCCGTTAAAAATAAAAGTATAGAAATAACATTCTTTGAAAAGTCATCATTTTAGAAATGCTTGCCTAGATTCTCTTTGACCCTCCAGCTAAAGAGAGCTTGGAAATGTACAGAACTTGAACTTCCCAAAACGTTCACCTGGCTCTTGAAATTCGAGGTGGGAAGGACCAGGTCAGCACGTTGCAAAAACAGAAACCAGTACGAACATCCAGCTGAACTTGACGGTTCGGCTTATCCATAACACATCAGCTGGTGGAGGCAGGTTGCTGGGACGACGTTGAGAAAAGGTGACTCAGAAAATGCAATAAGGACACCTGGGTAGTGACCACGGCCCCACGGCCTGCCCTCTACCCTGACTTAATCATTAAGAATACTGTGTGCGACCGATACCTAATATTGGGGACCTCTGCCTTGTGGAGTTGGGGTGATGACTTGTGGAGATTCACGAAGTGTTCTGTCGATGCGTGGGTATATGGCACATGGAGAGCCAGTCAGCAGAGGGGTGCTCGAGGCCTCCACAGGGGTCCCCACGAGTTAATGGCACATCACGGAGATGTCTTTCTCCTCGAGCCGACTGAACTCGGAGCCCCAGAAATGCCGATGCTTTTCATAAAACTGAGTTATCTTCCCTCTCGGGTTCTTCAAACTGTGAGCTTAGAAGCCAGCATCCATCTTCAAAACCAAGGGCAGGGTTAGCAGGCTCGCATACGTTTTTAAAATACAATTTCTATGTGGTTTGATTCTATCATGTATCATAACTTCCCAAGGTCAGAAATTATTTTTTTCAATCAATTGTGCAGTATTTTTTGAGGGTGCTAAAACCAGAAAGAAACTAATGTTTCATCGGCTTAATTTCATTTACATGCCTTTGGGTTGTGCTTCTAGGTGTTAAAGACATTACGAAGCTTTTACAAACAGTCTCCTAGAACAATAGTAGCTAGAGGAACATGGCCTGTTTTTATCAGCGGGAAGCCCGGCTATCGTCGGCTGCACTTTTTTTCTTTGTTTAGCATCATAAATTTGTAGTACAAAATTCACCTTGGACTTGGGACTTAGGAATAAAGTGCCGTAACAAATCCAGTGGGAGTTTATAAAGAACCGACACTATAAATGTTTTCCTAATTTTGCTCCACTGGCTAATGTAACATTTGTAATATTTGACGTCATGATCTTCCACTGATAGGGGACAATGCGCTAGTTCTGTTCTCCCTTCAAGCTTTTCTTTCTCCAGTTTAGAGCTTGTACGCAGCATAAGTTCAACAATATTCAAAAGCGGTCACTGGTCTCCGGCAAAGTCTCAGTAAAAAGTCTCAATCAAATCAGCAAATAAATGCCAGAGAAACCACCATCTAAACGATGGACAGCTTTGCGAGCAACGCGTTTTTTATGTTACTCTTCCCAGATTAAACGTTTTGACAGTGAACTTTTGAATTAAAATCCCACAGCATTGTAGCTTTCTAAGAATTCTACTTTGGGGGGACGGAGGGAAGAAGGTGGCAGGGCCTGGTACACTAGCCCATCGCATCTTGGCCGATTGCTTCCTTTTTTAGCAGTGAGCACTTTAAATTTCCTCTGAAAGCATCCTCCAGAGATAGCTGGAGAGGACGCTGGAAGAACTCAGTGTTGTCATTTTACGCCTTTATATTGTGTAAACTCTGTTAATCACTCACTTTTTTAAAAAAAATCGCTATTTCAACACAATCCCTTCGTCGTGCTCTGGGCCAGTCATGCTCAGGGCTATGCACAAGGACCCCAATCCCAGGGACCAGAAGGGGCGGGAAGCAGAGTAGCACAACACGCATGGCACGTCCTTACTCGCCAGTGACGTCACTCACTGGTGGGCAGTTCCCGACGCAGACGCCGAGACTAGAATGAACATGTGCATACATGTTTCTAGGCTGGAACATCAGTTTTCAAATAGACTGTGGGCCTCAAGGCTGGTCCTGTCGGAGACCGGACATGACGTGAAATGGGACTCAGAGTTTTGTCTCTGTGGTCTCGGAAACAAAGTTCGTTTCACAAGAGCAGCCACTGCAGAACCTGAGTTTCAAAACAGAGCCCCTCCGTGATGCAAAAAAAAAAAAAAAAAAAAACACCCTCAAAGAGTTAATTTTTTTGCAAGATGTTGGGTACTACTCATCGCCCTGGGCAGCGGTCACTCAGCAAATGTTTGCCCCTGTCACTGGACGTTTGCAAAGGTGCCCGGTTTTGAGCTGCACCTGTGACTCCACCGCCCTCTCCCAGGTCTGCTGTCTCCATCCTCTCCCCCTCGGTTCTAGAAAACTCAGCCAGGTGTTGAGGCCCATTCAGGGGGCCCCCAGGCCATTCGCAGCTGAACGAGAAGGTTTTGTATTAATATTTAGATTCAGTAATCATGATAAATGGCGGGGAGCTGAGTGCTAGCACCAGGCCTCCAGGAAGAGCGGACGGCCCGATTCTTGTCTTTAAATGATTAGCCATGTCAGCGTGCCAAAGGGCAAACACAAGGCAACGGATGAACAACCTTAAAAAAAGAGACCGAAGAGAAAGTACAACACGTCACAGTATATGCTGGGCGTATGCTAGGTATGGGCAACATGGGCTGCTGGGAGCCAACCCATGGGAAAGTTTAACTGAGAAGTTAACCTTTGAACGTCAGTCTCACAAGTCTCGCTAGGCTCCTAGGAAAGTCCAGAAGGGCAAACACAAGATAAGCCCGGAGATGACTGCAGCTGCCTGCAACCCAAGGTATCCTGTTTGCTTAACCGCCTACCAGCAGACCATTAACAGCTGATGACGCCACGTCAGATCACCCCACGCCTGCCTCCCTCTGTTCTTTGAAAATATATATACCCTTGTGTGAACATAAACTTAGAGGCTTGATCAGAACTTTGTCTTGCCTCCATTCTTCGTGTCTCCTGTCCCCCATTCTCTTGCAGATTGTCTCCTCGAGTCTCACGTCTGGTCGGAGCTCCCCTTAGTCGTCCCGTGGGAAGGGACAGTGGGCAAGGCGGTCCATACAGTGGCACATTCAGGGAATAGTTCAGAAGTTGAATATTAGGAGAAAACCGTGACTCGGACCTCAGCGCAGATGTAGGAACCGGAGCCCCCTTAGAAGCAGGTAGCACAGCACCCAAAGACAAGGACAAAACACACAGGACAACAAGCAGGGGAGCTCTGGGTCCACAGATGGGTTTCCAGCACACAGAACCAGCCCGGAGCATAGAATTCAACGACCGTTGTAGGGGACCCCGCATTTCTGGGGCCTTCGTAGGCATCTTCACTTTCCTCTCCCAAGCGTTTTGGCCACAGGCCCTAAGAGGGACCTTTCACTGGGCTCCGTCTCTGTGGCCCGATGATGTGGTGACAGTGCCAGCACCTCCTCGGAACACAGAACACCCTCCGGGGCCCGACGCCAGGGCCGAGATCCTTTCCCAGTGGGCGAGGCGTGCGACGCTCTCTAAGTGCCTTCCACGTGGGCCCTTGTGTGTGCCCAGAGCACACTCGCCCTGGGAAATTTCTGCCGAGCCACCCGCAAACTGCGGGGCCGCCGTATCCTGCGTGACAAAGTGGCCCCGACTTACAGTGTCAAAGGGTTTTTAAAGGGTCAAACCGTCAGCAGGGGAGTACGACAGTGGCGTTACAGGTTTGGTGAGTTTATTTTAACCTTTGAGGGAAATGGTTAAGCTTTGAACTTGGCAGGTGGGACTTATAGATCTCTGATTGGCCAATTGTCGGGTGGGGTGACTCTTAGTCGGTTGGTGGTGTTTCTTGTGATTCCACTTAAGTTCACGATGGAGGGTTTATATCTAAGATGGAGTCACTCTGGTTCTACAGTGGTGGCTTAAAAGCAAGAGAAATGCCTTATCTCGTGGTTCTGGACACGCCCCAAGTCAAGGCGTCGATAGCATCACACTTCCCCCGAAAGCTCCAGGAGAATCCAGTCCTTACCCTTTCAACATCCAGGGGCTGCAGGTGTCCCTTGGATTGTGACTGGATGACCCCCCTCTCTGCCTCTCTGGCTCCATGGCCTTCTCTTCTGTCTGTATGATCGCCTCTGCCTCATACTCTGAAAGACACTTGTCATTTCCTCGGGGCGACCCAGATCATCTATCACTATCTCCTCATCTCAAGATCCTTAACTTAATTACATCTACAAAGACCCTTTTTCCAAATAAGATCTCATTCACAAGGTCTGCGTGCAGGTCAGCACGTAGACATATCTTTTGGGTGACTGTCCCAGTGTTTCTGAGACTGTGGGCCAACGTGAAGAACAGCTGGTCACCCTAACTCTGAGAAGTGGACTCTGAAGACTAACACCCTCAGGCAGAGTTGGGCGGTGGCTCTCAGAGTGTGGTCCCCAGACGGCATCAGCAGCATCACCTGGGGATTAGTTAGAAATGCAAATTCAAGGGCTCTACCCTCCCAACCTCAGAACTGCTGAAATCAGAAACTCAGAGGCTGAGGCTCAGAAATCTGTCTTAACAAGGGCTCCAGGTGGTTCTAGTGTAGACTAGAATTTGCAAACCACCGGAGTAAGATTTGAGTCTTGGCCAGCAGAGAACAAAAGTTGGGCACAGCAAATCCCCAACTGGAGCTGTGGCTCTCAGCTCGGGCAGCATATCGGAGTCACATAAAAAGCTCTGTACAAGTACTGATGCCCAGGCCCCATCACTGGTCTAGGGCGGAGCCCGAATGCTGGTGGATGTTTGTTCAAAGCTCCCCAGGTGATAACGGTGGGAGCCAGGGCCAAGGACCTACACCACACGACTTAAGCGGGGGTCAGCGTAATGCGTGCGTGAGTGGGTGTGGGCTTCAGAAGACATTCTCTTATCTCCTCTGCACGTTGAGTCACGGAATCAACAAAACGATGCTTTTGTTTTGAACTTAAAAAGAATGGAAGACCATATGTCTTCGGTCTAGCTACAGATGGACTACAAAATGTAATGTCGGGGTAATGTGGGAAACAGGAATATGTGAATAGTGTAGGTATAAAAAAAAAAAAAGGTCCTAAATTAAGGCAGACGAAGGAAAAGATTGAATGTGGAAGGACAGAAATGCTGAAGCATTCGCTGAGGTGGGAAGCTATTTCCACAGTGGACGATGTGAGCCTACCAAGGAACCACAGCTGGCCGATAGGATGTATGCTTCTCACCATTGTAGCATTATTTTGGCTACTGTCCTTTATGCCTCCACGTGATCTAAAACCAAAGCGTATTTCCCTCAGGTGTGTCTTATACGAAGCTTGAACATTGAACCCCAGGAAGCTGGTGACAAAGATTTGAGAGGCCACGGATCGATGCCATGGACATAAATAAGCTTGTCCTGGACGGAAGAAATGAAGGTTGAGTGTGGGTCCTGAAGCAACCCCTCCATGTGTCAGTGTGTGAGAGGAAGAGGAAGCCCCAGGAGCGGGGAGAGAAGGAACCAGCAGAGAGAGAAGGAGCAGGGACAAGGGAGCAGAGAAGCACAGGATTACCTCTGAGAGGGTGTAAGGTGAGATTATCATCAATGACACGGGGAGGGACGCAAGTGAGGGCCAGTCCTCCAGTGCCAGGTGAGTAAGTGCTTTCCAGAAGCGCAGACAACTTTAAAAAAGAAATTTGGCCGTGAAGGGAAGGAGAGGAGTCCTAGGAGATGCCAGGGTGGTGGGAGGATTTTTTTCTCAAAGGCAGAGTAGACCTAACCATATTTTTACAGGAAAAAAAATGGAGGCTCTGATGAGAGAGAGAAGCTAGGGACTCGAGCAAGAGTCAAATCGTGGAGTGCCTTTCCTAAAGAGACCGGAAGGAGCTGATTCCACACAGGGGCCGTGGTGCACTCTTTCAAGGAGAGAGATCGTTCTTCATGAACGGGAGCAAGAGAAGAGGTGAGGCTAAGAAGTCTTGTCCACCAGAGGAATGGAGTCGGGGGTTTACATTGGAATGGCTTCAGTCTGTATAGTAAGATAGGAGGGGAGATTATCCGCAGAGGTAAGGGACAGCTGGAGGTAGGAGCGTTTACGGGGTTAAAAGGGTGTATGGCAGCTGCTAGGGAAGAGCAGCAGAGGCAACTCTGAAAAGGGGAATGAGCCCCAAGGAGGATGGATGGAGGTTAGAGCTCAGGTGAGGCCTGAGACACTTGTCACCAAAAACGGGGCATGGGTTGAAAGTCTGTGTAAGGGTGTTCCATCCTGAGTTATCTCCCTCGACCAGGCAGAAGGCTGAAGCTTATTTCCCGGAGAGACTGAAATAGAGGCAGTATATGGAGCTGAGGTCGGGGTAAAGACCAAAACATAAGAACTGAATAAAAGTTTACACACGCAGTGGTGAATCTCCTGGAATGCTGTCCTCTTCGGTTTGGAGCATATGGGCTGCCAGACTCATAGTCTTCCTCCTGCACACTCACACTCAGGGAAGTTTAGGGTTTCTCTTCAGTCTGACAATGACCCCACACAGAACAATGACAAGACCCAGCCCAATCTCTGCACTGAACCTACCCGTCAACAAGCTCTGCTGATACCTCTTAATGCACGAACTAACAGCTAAGGACCAACGGGTATTTAACAAAAGCACCTAGCCTCACCTGGTTTCTCAAGCTCTCTGCTCTTGACATTTGGGGCTAGATAATTCTTTGTTGGGGGTGGGAGTATCCTGTGCATTGTGAAATGCTTAGCGACATCCCTGGCACTCCTACTCCAGCTGTGACAATGAAAAATATCTCCTGATATTGCCAAAGATCTCCTGAGGGTAAAATCTTCCTCCTTTTTCTCACTTGCTCACCTACCCAGTTGAGGGTCGCTGATTGAGGAAGAAAGGGAAGACAAATTCTAAAACAAATAGGAAAAAGGAAACAAAGGTGATACAAGAAGAATAATATATCTTTGGGGAGATGAAATGACGATTAATATCCTGATAGATATGGGTAGATACTGTTTTAATAAAATAAGAATAGAATTATTAAAAGGAATTAATTCAGTCAACAAAAAACATAGATCTTGGAAACTAGAAATATGAGATTGAAATGGAAAATGCAAGAAAAGTATTGAATGACAAAATTGAAGAAAACCTTTCAGCTAGTAAGACAAAGTGAAAGCAAAGTAAAAAATAGAGAAAAATAAAATACAAGAATCATTCCAGGAAGCCAACAGCTAAACAATGTTTTAAAAGGTGAGTTCAGAGAAAAATAAAGGGGAAATAAATTACCAAATAAATAACTTGAGAAAATCGCCGGGAACGAAAGGGCATGAGACTCCAATTTGAAAGTTTGCTCTAAAAATTTGGTGCAAGAAGACAAAAGACCTCTCAAAGCACATCACTATAAATTTTCAGAAAACCGAAATACAGAGAAGAACTATAAGGACACAGACAAAAGATTGAAAATCAGAAAGATATTTAGTTTTTCTTCAGCAAAATGGAGCTTATAACATAATAAAGAATACCTTAAAAATCTTAAGAAACAACTGTTATAAAGGAGGTAAAATGGGTCGAACTCCCATATATTGCAGATAAAAATGCAAAATGACACAAACACTTTGGAGAACAATTTGGTCATTTCTTGTAAATGTAAATATAAACTTACCATTTGGCCCAGAAATTTCACCCACTCATAGAGAAAGAAATGAAACAAAAACGGATGTCCACACAAAGACTTAGACCCAAGTGTCTGTTGCAGAATGATTAATAAGATCTTAAAACTGATACAAAACAAATGTCCATCAATTAATGAAAGAACAAATTATAGTATATTCATACTAAAGGATACATCTCAGCCATAAAAAGAAACTAGATATTCATACCTATAACAACATGGACAAATCTCAAAAACATTATGGTAAGTGAAAAAAGACAAAAACAAAAGTTTATAAACTGTATGATTTCATTCATATGAAATTTTGGAAAAGGCAAAACTTAAGCGACACAAATCAGAGCATTGATAGCCTGAGGATTCATTGTAGAGGGGCAGCTTTTTAGAATGACAGAACTGTTCTATAGTGGTTACACAATTAGGTATAATTACCCAAATCACAAAATAATATACTTTTTTAACGAAAGAATTTTGTTGTCAGTCAACAATGAATCAGTAAAGTTAGGGGGATAAAAACAGTATAAGAAATCTGAAAATAATTATTCACAGCCTAGAATTTTATACCTAGCCAAGCTAGCATTTGATTGTCAGAGTTAAGAAAAACATGTCTTCAAAAATACAGTTTCAAAAAATACACTTTCTGGATATTCTGTCTTAGTAAAAACCCAAAGATATGTTCCATCAACATGAAAACATTAATCAAGAAAGAGAAACATATGACAGCAACTCCAACACAGGGGAAAGGTTAAATGACTGTCTGCAGGATGGATAGATAGGTACTCCAGGATGAAAGCAGTGCTACAATCCCATTAGAGCAAGAGAATGGAGTAATATGTAAAAGAAGAAAGAAAAAGAAAGAAAGAGAGAGAGGGAGAGAGAGAGGGAGAGAGAGAGAGAGGGAGAGAGAGAGAGAGAGAGAGAGAGAGAGAGAGAGAGAAAGAAAGAAAGAAAGAAAGAAAGAAAGAAAGAAAGAAAGAAAGAAAGAAAGAAAGAAAGAAAGAAAGAAAGAAAGAAAAAATGGAGGGAGGGAGGGAGGAAGAAGGAAGGAAGGAAGGAAGGAAGGAAGGAAGGAAGGAAAGGAAAGGAAGGAAGAAAAAAAGAAACTACAGGTTATTTGATATATTTGAATATATTCAGGATAGATACACTTTTAGTGGAAAGTTTGGTATTAAAATGGTGGTAAGTACATAAAACCTAAGCAAAAAAAAAAGTACACAGTTATTAACTCCATGAAAAGAAAATGTAATGACAGTATATGAAATGACTAAATACTGAATTATACTATCATGGACATAATAATGAAAATACAAAAAGTGATTGAAACATAATTAGATATGACAGATAGGAAAAGGAAAAGGTCGAGAGGGAAATAAATGTTCATATTCCATTGAGGAAATCCACATATAACATCTGCAACTGAAATATCAAGAGTTGTACTGTGTGAGCGTGTTTTAGAAACATGAAGGAAACGCTTGAAGCCATATCTGAAAAAGTTGAGAGGTGTTTCCTTTGGGAGACAGAACGTGGAGATGGCAGGGGTGGGGCAGAGCTGGCTGTATTTGTTATAAGCCTTATCGATATAGGTAACATTGTAAAAGTTGAATTTAACCAAGAATGTGCAGGCGATGCCTCGTGAAGAAAGGGGAATGTGTACCCTGATACATGGCTGAGTTAGAGGCAGAAGCTAAATGAAGGTAAATGGATATGGTTGGAAGGAATGAACAGAGAGATGAGAGACACAGGTCACGTGTCTGGATGAAGAACAAGGTCTGGTAGGTGTAGAGATGGGGAAGGCATTGATGAAGGTGGCCGAGGGACTTAGCGCTCAGGTACAGACGTCTGTTTTGAAAACCATCATCATCAGTTTTATGTTCCCCTATAGATCAAGTCTCTAAACACCTCATTCTATTTCTGAAACAAAATGTTCCTCTGGTTCTGTTCTATATAATTTTATCAACAGAGTAAGAGTCGTAATAGTAAAGGATAGTTACCATGGCAATAGCCGTTATGCCCACGTTCTGAAGAGCCACAGGACACCGAGCAAGTATGTGCGGCAGCACTTTCCCAGAAACTCCTCCATCTGCAGGGGAACGTGCTCTTCTTTAAACACCCGGTCTGCGATTCGAGGTTCACTGAAAGACAACGCTCACGTGGCTGCGAAAACAAGGCCTAAATCATCACCGGAATACCACGATTTCAGAATTGACTTCGAAGGACTGCAAAAGCATAGACAGGCTAAAAACGCTAGGGTCTAGAACAAGACCGATGGCCTTAAGTATTGCTCCAACGTGGAGCTAATCATAGTTGGCCGCCTCGTCGGGTCAGTGTCAGGGTTAAATGAGATACAGCGTGAGATGCTTAGAACCACCGCACGGGCTCATCTTCCACCCACGCGTGGCCTGCTGCTTTTTTCTGGCAGGTGGCTTCTGTCCCTGTTTCTGTCCCTGACTGAGATTCAGGTCGCAGAGCCACATCCGAGGGAGGCTGGGCAGTGTAGGCTGGCCGTGTTCCCGAGACAAGGAGAAGACGAGGTGGTGAGCTGCTGGCCGTCCCTGCCAGAGCAGCCATCTGCTCTGTGACCCGGCCCGGCCCTCGCCTGCCTCTCCAGGATTTAATTCCACACCTCTCCGAGCTCCTCATGCCCTTTCCCAATGGGGACAGAGGCTAATGTCCCAGAAAAGAGTTTCCTTGCTCTGGAATGTCCCTTTCCCTGTCTCCGCATTAAAGTTCTACACTTTCTTCAAGACCCATACCTCTCCAGGAAGTATGTATTCCCTTAGTTAAAATCGATCTCACTCCGTTCCCATCCTTCACCTGTCCGTCTGCTCAAGAACCGGACACGTCCACCTTATCTGTGGACGAGTCTATCACCTCCGTTAAGAAGCAAGCTCCTTGCAGACAGATGGTCAGACTGAACACCGTGCCTAACCCAAGCAGACTGTAAGAACTACTTGTGCCTAATTGCATTGTTCCCTCTATGTCCCTGTGGAATTGATACGATGCCCCACATACGGCAGGTGCAACGGGAGCTGGTGCCCACTCAGGCCCTCAGGTGACCATCCGCGGACTGCCGACAGCCCTCCAGCTGCTACACCGAAATGCACTGCATCTGCAGAAACGCAGGGCAGGTGTAAGAGAGCGTTCAGCAGGCGTGGATTTGCTCTAACTACGCCCTTGTCAAGGGCGTGATGGACGACAATGTTGTCTCTGACCTCAAAACCAAGCTAGGAGGAAATTATTTCCTTTGCTTCTTTGTTCCTTTTTTTCCTTTCCTTGTACCCTCTCTTCCTTATTTTTTTTTTGATTCTTCTCTTCCTTCTTCTTACCCTTCCTCTGACCTCACTCCTTTTCTATACTTTATTTCTTTAAAAAAGAGGGTTGTTTTTTTTTTTTTAGGTCTGCTATATATACAAGACAGATTTGGATCAATAATCAGTAGAAGTACAAAATTACACAAGCATCTTTTCTCCTCTTCCCTCTTTGGAGAAAATTTTCCAGAACAGAAGGGGCAGCAGGAACCAAAAAAAAAAAAAGCACCTCAATCCCCGTCTCCCCCCTGCTGTGAATTTGAGGCCTCCTTGCTTGCAAAAGTGCCGTGTCACTGTGTTCCGACAAGGTGGTTTGGATCCACTTCAAAGACGCTGCCAATTGATGTTCTGCAGCTTGATATAGATGGTGCTAGTGCTTCTGCAACGCAGTGCTGTGAGCGGCCAGAACAGAAATAACTTTGCAAGATCCTCTCCCTCAAAAGTCGATCCCTGTGCTCGAGGCCCACCCAGCGGGCTCCACCCGCCAGCTGCTCCTCGTTGGCAGATGAGCGTGTTTGTCCGCATTCACTTCAGTAACTTGGGACACCTCCATGTCGTTCCCGTCGGCTGGTGTCATCCAGTCACCGGCCTGGATGGTAGGGTCTTTGGCTGTTTGATTGGCATCTGTCGAGGTGTCCCTGAGCGACTCGTGGTGAGGAAAAGAGGCTGAGACACTTAGCAGAGAGGAGGGAAGACCGTTTCAAAGGGAAGGTGACACCCGATAGGCACTTTGTCCCAGGTGAGCCAGTCTCCAGGGAGGAGCATGAGAGATCTCAGAACAGGCTTGGGGACATTCGGGGAAGGGTGAGAATTGTGTCCCCCCCAGGACACAATAGCCAGGAGTCGGTGCAGTTACAGGCTGTGTCACAAGATGCTAAAGGCACAAACCGTCTGCTCCCATGAAAACAAATGACCTTGGGAAATCATTGAAAGGACTCTGTGCCTCTGTGTACTTATCCGAAAGCTGGGCAACTAAGAGTATCTGCCTCAGAGTTTTCTTGTGAGGATGAAAATGAGTGAAATGAGACCGTCCTTACAAAGTCCTTGGCTGGGGCTTCTGGCACAGAGTAAGGGCTCCTCCAGCGTCAGCCACTGCCAGGGACTGGCCAGGTGCCACCACCCCCGTGTGCTCCCTCCGGGCACACAGAAGGCTATTTCCCAGGCTCCCTTGCAGTTAGAGCTGTGCTGTGTGGTTAGCTCCGGCCGGCGAGCGGAATGTGGATGAACTTGTGTGCTGCTCTAGGACCAACAATAAAACAAACCACGTGTAGTGAGTTGAATAGTGCCCCACCCCCCGCACAAAAAAGATATATCCAAATTCTAACCCCCAGAATCTGTGAGAGTGACATTATCTGGGGGAATAAAGAGGGAGTCTGGCAGATGTAATTAATTCAAGGATCTTGAGATGAGATAATCTTGGGTTTATGGTAGGCCCTAAATCAGATGACAGATGTCCTTATAAGAGGAATTGAGAGAGAGAGAGAGAGAGAGAGAGAGAGAGAGAGAGAGAGAGAGAGAGATACACAGAGAAGAGGTCCAAGCGAATATGCAGGCAGAGCCTGGAGTCACTTGTCTACGAGCCAAGGACACTCCGGGACTGATTGCCAGAAGCGTAAGCCATGAAGAGGAGGCCTGCAGTGACTCCTCCCTCGGCACCTCCAGAAGGCATCGCCCCTGTCAACACCTCAGTTTTGGACTTGGCCTTCAGGGCTGTGAGACAATATACATTTCTGTTGTTTTCAGCCTCCCGGTTGGTGACAACTTGTCGGAGAAGCCCTAAGATACGGATACACTGTGTAATCCCTCAAGCTCTTTGTCTCTTTGTCTCAGAAGCAAATGTCCCCGAGATGGTCTCCCGAGAGAGGGAGCCTGAATCCCTGAGTCACCCGCTGGGCGGAAGCCTGCCTGGGAGAGATGCGAGTGCTCATCAGACTTTGCAGGGGTGAGGGTCGTGCTCCTTGGGTGTTAAAACGTTGAGTGCGGGGTTGTTGGCTACGGCAGCTAGCATCGATTCTCCTGAGTAATGTAACTGTTCCTTTTAAGAGATCTGAAGTCGGAATCCAGAGGAGATGCACGGGAAGAGCCATCTGA
>PVKZ01007734.1:0-20593 GCA_004027375.1 Macroglossus sobrinus | reverse complement strand
ATCCATCCATCCATCCATCCATCCATCATTCATCCGTCATTCATCCATCCATCATCTATCCATCCATCCATCCATACATCATCCATCCCTCCCTCCCTCCATATATCCATCCATCATTCATCCATCCATCCATCCATCCATCCATCCATCCATCCATCCATTCATCCATCATCCATTCATCATCCATCCATCATCCATCCATCATTCATCCATCCGTTATCCATCCATCCATCCATCCATCCATCCATCCATCCATCCATCCATCCATTATCCATTCATACATCCATCCATGTATCTATCCATCCAGCCACCCATCCATCATCCATCCATCCATCCATTATTCATCCATCTGTCATTCATCCATTATCCATCCATGCATTATCCATCCATCCATCCATCCATCCGCCCACCCACCCACTCATCCACCCATCCATCCACCCACCCACAAATTGTTCATTTAATAAACATTCATCAAAGGCCTGTGCTGTGTCATAGACTCTGCTGGGAAGTTGTAGATCAATAAGACTCATCCCTGCCTTCCAGTGGTTTATCTTCACATGGGCAGCACAGGACATTCATCCATCTATTTAGTTATTTACTCCCTGAACTCTCCTGGAGTTCCTACTGAGTGTCCCAGGCTCTAGGCCCTGGGGATGCAGTACATGCCATGGACCGCTTCCCGGTTAGCTGGGGAATCAGTGAGTGGCCAGACAATAGGGTTCTGTCTTTGGAAGAGAGGACAAGGTTGAGCAGGAGTCAGGGGGACCCACTCATGGCCTTCATTACAGGTTAGGAAACCCCATCCTCGCCCCACTGTGTCCTGCCACAGTCCAAACCGTCTCCCTAAACCGTAGTTTATTTCTCATAGGCTGTCACGAAAGATACTTGTGCTTCTGGGACCTTTGATAATGAAAAAATGTAAAACTAAGAATTGTCCGATTTGCAACACTTCTCAGAAGGTGAACCCAGGGGTCTTGACTAGAGGAAGGGAGTGGTCACTCTCCTTGTCCCAATTCCAAGATATGACAATGATGTTGGCATGTCATTCATGGGATAAGCCGTATGAAACTTTTTTTTTTTTTGGCTCAAAATACACTGTAGGCTGAAGTTTCCGAAGGGTGGGCTGGTCTTCCAGCAAACCAAGCAACCACTGAGTCTCAGACAGCGCCTCGTAACCCTTTCTTCCTTCCCAGCTCCCCTTCCCCGCTCCCATGGACAGGACTGTACTGAGCAGCTACTCCACGCTCCCTGGTACTGTGCAGAAGCACTGGCTCAGAACCGAGGGGCTGGTAAGAGAAAGAAGTCAAGGGGTAACCCGCAGGTGACATCCCCAGACCCCAAACGGCCCAGACCTTTCACCTGTGTGTGGAGGGATGATTGAGGCTTCAGTGACTTACCTCCTGTTTCAATCGCATCTCTCTATTTCTTTTTGAAAGCTCTGGGTAGTATGAATCCAGGGCCTCATGAAATTCTGATGACTCGATCTGGCCAGGTCATTCTCAGAAACGATAGTAAATATACTCGTTAGGAATTCCTAGAGAGAGGAAGAGCTGTATATGCTCAGAGGTGGTCACTTGGACATCTCTTTAAATTCTTTATTCCTAACCTGCATTCTTTTCATTGCATAATGCTCCGTGGAGGCCAGTAGGAAACATAATGAAATACGAATAATCAGAACAACGTCGGACTAGAGAGATGGAAAGACAGACAGAGGAAGATGTGTACGCCAGTGTAAAAATATAGACTAGAGAGGCAGGCTATACACAGCTGCACTTAAATGATAGGGACTGAAGAAACATGGACACATTGATTATTAGTCACGAGGAGAAAATGTACCAGCAAGTGACACACGTGGTAAAAAACCTTAGAAGTGGCCTCTGTATTCATCAAGAAGGGAGCGAATGAATGAAAAGAGGTTTGTTCCGTATGGAATATTTACCTCTGTATCAGACGAAGGTGTGGAAGGCTTGGGTCGCCGTGGGAAACCTGTCTTTGAGATGATATTAACTTTTAAAAGAATAGAAAATGGTCACAGGCTATGATTCCCGAGGACCGAGCTACCTGTGTATGTGGATACGGATGCATGTTAGATATGGATGTTTGGGGGAACGCCTCATCCTACTTTTCCCAAAGTTTCAGGAAGTTAGTTCTATTGCCTTTGCAACTGAAAATGTCCAAGTGATGTTACATTATCCTCTGACATCAACGGTCACTTCTAGGGCTGGCTACAAAAAGAATCATGGTCACCTAGCCGTTTCCTCAACCACGGCCGATGAAAGCAAATGAAAAAACTGTAACAGACTCTGCCCATTGCGTTGCCAGACAGAGACACACGCCGTGTTATTTGTGTCCTGTGAGCCCAGCTGTTTTAGAGTCATGCTCAGCTCATTCCATTATCCCAAGTTCTCTTGTGTTATTTCAAGGATTCTCGTGAATCTGATTCCTTGGTAGTTTGTGATTTCCGGTTGTGAGCTCATGGTCGTGGGTTTCCCTTCTGGGTGGGTCTGCTGGGTTCTGGTTAGAAAAATGCCCTTCAGGGCACTTTCAAGGTGGCTTCATGGGGGCCTAGGGTCTTTGGACACTCTACAAAGGTGCTGTCCTCTGAACCCTGCACATGCTTGGCCCAGAACTTCTCACACCCAAGACTCAGGCAGGCAACACGCTCCTTCATCGCTTCCCGGGGGTATAGAGTTTCTGGTTCTGCTTTTTGCTAATGTTATCAGCCCTTCAGAATCCAGGCTTTATGCAAGGGGCCCATTCCCATTGTCCAGCTTCAAGTGGACTGATACCAGAACTCCGGTTCCTAGATTCATGCTCCTTTTTGGGATCTGAAACCCATAAGCTGTGGGGTCAGCTCTCACTACTCTGGCTTCCGTTTCTCTTGCTTTTAGGGATTCCCTTTCTTTTGAGTTTAGACACACAGTATATATAACTATATAGCCTATAGCTATATACTCTGTAACTACACAACTGTAGTTGCATATATAATAATGTAGTTATATGTGTATATACAGCTAGTCATATATATGCAACTATAGTTGTGTAGTTCTATAGTCCTATACATATATATACAACTATATTGTTATAGACACACATATGCTTTATATATAGTTATATATGTGTGTATGTATATAATGATATAACAAGATAACAAGTATTTCACATTTTATTCTTTTGGAAGCCTTATCCATGATTTCTAGGACTTAGTATTGGGAAATAAATGTCTGTCTTGATAAGTCAGTATGTTTCATCTTGTATTTCAATTATGTAATCATGTAACTTGCTGCATTTCCCTTTTTGCCACAACCGCCAGGAAGCTCAGTGTTAAATGTAACATTCGATCATAGCATCCCTATTAGTTTAAGATTTCTAAAAAACATTTCTTCTTCTGTACTGTTTTTGATTTTCTGTTTCGGCAGCCATATTGTATATGTGACCTTATTGTAACCATCCCAATACTTTTAGGAGGATGGCAGCGTAGAGAATTAAGTAAGAGTGAACTCCCTCCGCCCCACGAAGCCGTCCAGGCAACTCTGCCTGCACTCCTCTGCTCTCCGCCAGACTCTACTGTGTCTGCGTCTCCCTGTCGGTGACCACGATGGCCTTGTGATGCCACACAGCATTGTTTTCAAGAGCTTGTGTGTTTTTTTTTTCTTTTCTTACGAACTTGGAAACCTTAGGGCAGGGACGAGGATGTGGAATTTAGAATTGAACGCACTTAAGGCTGAGTAGGAATCTCGACTCTTCCTCTTACCTGCGAAATGCCTGGGGTCTGTAATTTCTCAGCCTCGGTTTCCTTTTTTGCAAACGGGGACAAGATCTCCACACCGCAGAGCTCAGACAGGAAGTGTCGAGGCTCGGACAGGAAGATGCCAGCGAGACTCCTGGTACGTGGAAGAGACCCAACAAAATTCCATTCGCTTTTCCTTTCTTTTTCCACGTGTGGTCTCAAGTTCCTAGTGAGTCCCTCGCCCCCACCCCACCCAGCCTCTTTGCTCCCTGCCTACCCCCTACACTTGCCCCCAACACTCTGCAGAGGGCCCAGGAGCCTCTCACTCGCTTCCTGCAATGTTGGGGTTGGACTCAGAGAAAGGCTCACTGCATCCCGCCCCCCAGCATGTGTGCGCCTGGGGGAGCCTCGCCTGGCACAGTCACGGAGACACCCACTTGGCACAGCCCTGAGCGCCTGGCAGCTGGGCAGGGGGTGGCTGGCATGGGAGGAAGTGCCCGCTCTAGAGGTGGGGTGCCAATCCGGCCTGGTCTGCCCCTTCCTCACTCGAGGACAGGGTTGGAAGGGCTGGCAGACGGGAACACTCGTATCGTTTTCCAATCTCCTTCTCCTGCTCCCTCTCCTCTCTCTCCCTCCACTTTCTCTGTCTGTCTGTCTGTCCGTCTCTGAGGGTCTCCCTGGCCTCTGTCCAGCTTACTCTCCCCATCACTTTCTCAGTCTCTCCTTATGTTCCACCATCGACACCCAAAGCTGATATTCTACTAAAACTATTCCTTGACATGTTATTATTGCTGTGTAATTCGTGCATAGTATTGTACACCCCATGATTACAGAGCACATTGACATGTATAATCCACATGAATGTTTCCCCCTTGTCTGCTCCTTTCCTGTCTCCGTCGCTCCCCTGTGCCGACACCTCTCTGGGCAAAGACACTGCTTCTCCCTGCCCAGCACCTGCCCTGGGTCACTCTGAGGGCCCCAGGGAATGGTGACCCTGTCTGGAGGCCTGATGCCTCTTGGAGCGAGGCCTACGGGCTCCCTGAAGACCTGGAACTGAACACCGTAACTGTGCAGCTGTTCTCACACCTCTGCCCCCACCCCTTTTGGCCAGAAAGCAAAGATATACGCCATCCGAGCTTCAGAAGCTTCAGCATACCGCTCAGATCCTTCACAGCCGGGTTCCATTTGTCTGTCTCGTTTAACCTCCCGTATGCACCCCAACCCTGTGCCCTGGCCCCTTACACACCGTTTCAAACAAGAGTGGGCTCTGGTGTCTGGGAGCTCTCTTGGGAGAGGGACAATCCTCCTTTCCCAGAATTCCCTACACAGCTTCCCCTCACCTGTCATCATCCGCCTGGAATGGACCACTGGGGGTGCAGACGTGATCTGGGCGTGGTCTCTGCCACCATGGAGTTTGGAGCTGTGTGGGTCTGATGTCTGCAAACGGGCAGGTCTCAGAACTCGGCACAGAGAGGGTCAGAGGCGGGGTGCTGGGGCCCAGCAGCTGACTCTCACAGAATTTCCAAGCGTGACTCATGGTGGCCTCAGGAACCTTGCTGGTTCGTGTGGAGACGCTCTGATTCTTAGAGGTCTGGGCATCTCAGGTTTTGCGAGGGAGCCATAGTGAGTCTTGCTTTGCCGATGCTTCTTTCTCTTTCCTTCTTGAGTCTGAGCTGCTGCTGCTGTGCCCTGCCCAGCAGTCCTATCCTTTCTCAGCTAGCTTTTAGCATTCCAGGTACTTTTTCATACCCCTGGCCCCCCTGCTATGAATGCAGAGTATTCTATTCTATTCTATTTTATTTATTTATTTACTTTGTCAGAGGCGCCCGAGCATTTAGCAGTTACCAATGATCAACAGTACATTTTGCAAACAAGTAATAAATTTTAACAGCAATTTGTCTGCGAATCGTGACCTTTCCATGATGTATTTGATGTTCCCCCCAGAAGTGGAGCTTCTTTGTCATCCAAGTTTGATTCATATTTTAATTATTATTATTTTTTTTTAAAGCCAATGGTCTGTATAACACATGGCAACATCGAGCTGATTGCAAATGCGGTGTTGTTTGCAGTCGATATTTTTAATTGATGCCATTTGAGACACACGGGGAGCCCCCTCGCCCACTTCGCCAACAGCTGCAAATCCACGCACCTCTCCGCCCCTGACATTGCATACTCCTTAGTTTTCTTAATGTTAGATGGCTTTTTCTAAGACGCAAGAACAACGCACGCCAGTGCCTCTTAAGGATGCGCCTTCCAGCAAAGATAACGTGTGTCTCTGCTGCTCCAGACGCCTGGGTGTCGCCCATCCGTTTTCCATGCAAAAAAAGTTTTTTCAGCTCTGCATCCCCGGACTGGACTGGCACATCGCTGGTGTTAATTACCTCAGGCCGGGAGCAGGGCTCAGAAGCAATCATCTCGGCGCGTTCACACACCCTCGCTGTGCCACCACTCCCCATAAATAAAACATAACCTAGATTACAATGTCACGTTCGCGGGCTCTGGGAGAATGCGCGGAATGGCGGGGCGGCAGGTTCTTCCGTGGTGTGGGGCGGTGCGGTGCGGGGCAGGCGGGGTGCCTCTCATTCTCAGCCACCTGATGTCCCCACGCCCGGGGTTCTTAGGCTGGGAAGGCTCACTGGAAGCTGACTTTGTTTCTCCTCTTAGAAGACTTAGGTTTGTAAATACACAATGGTATTTTTAGCTGCTCGTAAGGGCCTGGAGTGGACTGCGAGAGAAAGCGTTCATGGATCGTGGGCATATCTGAAGGAAGCCTTGGACAGTCACGCATTTATTTATTTATTCATGCCAGTGCTTGGTTCCACTCACCCAAGTAAGAAAACCAGAAAGAGACGACTGATAAGAAATGTGTTTTAAAAATCAGATTAGGATAAATACTGACTTAAAGGTAACAATCAAAACACTCATGGCACAGGTTCTAATGCTTGATTTGCAAGTTCGGTGCTGAGCTTCCTGGCTGTCAAAGAGAAAAGGGGTATAATCAGCATCATCATCAGCATGGAAAGAACCACAGTCATGCTTCGGGGGGGAAGCAGAGCGTTTCCTGGCGCTTTAATCTGAAAGCGGTGGCTCTAATGGATCCTCCTCTTAGGATCAATTGTCCGTGTGGGGTCCAGGGCCCACCTGGAGGGAGAGAAGGGACTCCTGGATTGTCATAAACTGATTAAAAATGCACTTTCCGAACCCTGTTCTCAGTAATGGATGATACCTAATCCCGTGTATTTTTGTCCTCATGTATGACTGATGTCTACTTAGTACTAACTACCCATTGAGTTATTAAAAGTTATCAAATACAGTTCTCATCTATTAAATGTAGTACATCGCTGGAGTTTATTAAGGGCTTTAGCTTTGCATTCCATTAGGAAGTTTGCCTTCCTGACAATATTGCAAAATTCCTGTAGATCAAATGTGTAGGCAAAGAGTAGAATTTCCTTAATTTTGGGGAGGGACGCTTTGTTATTAGCGAGTTATCAGTGTGGTCTGGAATTTATGTGCTTTTCAATGGTTTCTAGTCTCATATTTGGCAAATGTATTGGTGACATAGCTTTTAGGTTTTAATTTTGCTAATCTTCTTCTTTTTTATTTTCCTGGCAATTGCTTTGGAAAGTGGGAATGGGTAAGGAAGGCAATGAACTGCGAGATCATTTGCTCCACCTAAGGGGGCCTCGGACAAAAGAATTGAGAATCCCTTATAAAAAGGACCGTGATAAGCCTCAACCGCATACCCACAGCAATGCAATTCACAAAATGAATCTAATAATTCTAAATGCCTAAAAACAGAGCTTTAAACGATGTGCAGCAAAAACTGATAAAACTGAAAAAAAGAGAAATCCACAATTAACAGTTCAAGATTTGAATACTCCTCTCTTGATACTCTATAGAACAAATAAACAGAAAATGAAGAAAGAATGTAGAAGACATTACTATCTACCAATAGCATCAATCCCATGATCTAATAGACATTTACTTAACACTTGAACAACAGAAGCAAAATACGCATTCGTTTTAAGGGCATAAGAAACATTCACCAAGAAAGACCATATTCTGGGCTCACTCAAAACAAGTCCTCATCAAGTTAAGGGGTTAGAAATCATAGAAATATGTTCTCTGACCACAGGAGAATTAAGCAAGAAGTCAATAACAAAAAGATCTGGAAAATCCTCAAACTATGTGGAAAGTAAACATCATACTTTTTAATGATTCATGTGTCAAAAAAGAAATCACGAGGAAAAATTGAAAACATTTTGAACTGAATGAAAAAATGTAAATAAAACATAACAAAAATGTTATGTTTTTTATAACTAAAGCAGCGCTTAAAGACAAACTGATAGCATTGAATGCTTCCGTTAGAAAAGAAGGCCTCAAATCAGTGATGTGTCATCTTCTACTTTAAGAAACTAGAAAAAAAGAGCAAAGGAAACCCAAAATAATAATAAGAACCATAAAGATAAGAGCAGAAAGCATCAAAATAAAAAACAGAAGAACAACAGAGAAAATTAATAAAATCAAAATTTTGAAAGAGCACTAAAATTGGTATGTCTCTAGCTGGACTGATAAAAAAAAAAAGGAAAAAGAATTACCGATACCAAGAATGAAAGAGAGAATATCTTTACATGGTGGGCTGATACTAAAATAATTAATAACTATTAATTATTTATTAATTATTTTATTAATAACTATTGACACCTTTATGCCAATAAATTCACAGCTTGCGTAAAATGGACCAATTCCTTGAAATACCCAAACTACCAAAGCTCACTCAAGGGCAGAATAGACGACCCGAATAGCTCTATATCTATTGAATTTTGTAGTTAAAAACTTTCTCACAAAAATCAAACCAATGAAAAACTCTCCGGGTCCAGCTTGCTTCACTGGTGATTTCTATCAACTATGTAAGACAGAAATATATTATTTGTACATCCACTTTTCCTGCAGATAAGAGAGGAAGGGATAATCCAACTTATTTTATGAGGCTAGCATGACCCTGATATCTGAACCATACAAGATTTACCAAATATAGTCTTTTTAGTGTGTGTGGTAGGAAAAGGTTGAGTTATTATTATTATTCTTTTTTGCATTTGTATATCCAATCATTATTACAAGAAAAGAAGACTACAGATTAATATCCCTCTTGGACATAAATCTTAACAAAATTTAAGCCAATGAATCCAGTAATATATAAAATGATAATACATCACAACTGAGTTTATTCCAGAAATTAAAAGAATCAATTAATGTGATTCACCATGTTAGCAGACGAAAAAGAAAAATCATATGATCATCTCAATAGATGCAGAAAATGTATTTGACAAAATTCAACACCTACTAATGATTAAAACTCTCAGCAAACTAGTCATAGACAGAAAGTTCCTAAATTGACAGTTAAAGCTTGCAGTTAACATCATGCCTAATGAGGAAAAACAGAAGGTTTTCCTTTTAGATAACAAGGCAATGATATTTGCATTTACCATGCCTATTCATGATTATGTATGAGGTCCTAGACGATGCCGTAAGGTATAAGAAAGAAAGAAATTGCGCACAAATGGAAAAGAAGAAGCAAAGCTATCTTTCCAGATGATAATCTCTTCTACCTAGAAAATTCCAAAGCATTGACAAAAGAGTTACTAGAACTGATAAGTGAGTCTCCTTAAGGTTGCAGGATACAAGGCCACTATACAAAAGTCCAGTCAACTTTTTTACATAATATCAACGAATGACTCATTTAAATTTACAAAGCAATCTTATTTAAGATCATATTTCAAAAAGAAACTTTAAGGGACAAAACTGAAGAAAAAATATGTGCATGGATACCAGACACTGCAAAACATTGCTGAGAGAAGTTAAAGAATTAAATAAAAGAAGAGATACACTTCACTCTGTGTTCGGAGATCGTACGACTCGATATTAAGTCTCCCTAAGTTTATCTGTACATTCGAAGAAATCTTAATTGAAATCCCAGTAGCGTTTCTAAAAATAGAATTCGACAAGCTGATTCTAAAATTTGTGGACCTATTCTAGGACCTAGAATAGCTACATCATTTTTTAAAATCGAGAGCATTCAGATGACCTGATTTCAAGACTCACTGTAAAGTTATTATAATCAAGACTGTTGGCATTGGCATAAAGGTAGATTTACGGCTCAATGGAATAGAATTACAGAGTCCAGAAGCAGAACCATACACACATGTTCATTTGATTTTTGACTATGGTCCCAAGGCAATTTGGTGAACAATTGGACATTCAAATGCAAAAAAAAAATGAACCTCAACCCTTACCTCCTACCACAGAAAAATGAACTCAAAACGGATCACAGGTTTAAATGTAAGAGCTGAAATTATAAAACATCTAAAGAAAACACAGGAGAAAATCTTTATGACCTTGTATTAATTAGGCAAAGGTTTTAAAAACAAAACAACATACGTGAACACAAATAAGAAGAAAGAAAAAACAGAACGGTGGATTTCAAATGGAAAACAGTTGCTCTTCAAAGAATTCCATTAAGGGAATGGAAAGGCAAGCCACAGAGTGGGTGATAATACTTGCAAAATATATATCTAATAAAGAACTGGTATCCAAATAAATATAAAATATAAAAAAAGAATATTTACAGCTCGAAAATAAAAAGGCAGGCAACAGGATAAAAAATAGGCAAAAGATTTGAACGAACACGACACCAGGGAAGATCTGTGACTGTCAAACAAGCACCCGGAAAGATATTCAGTATTCTCAGTCGTTTGGGAAATGCAAATTCAAAACAGAATGAGACACTACTGCACGCGGACTGTAAGTGCTAAAATTAAAAAAGACGATCACAAGTGCTAGCAAGCATGAAAAGCAATCGGTGCTCTCGTACGTTGCGGGTGGGAATGCAAAATAAGACCTAGCTTTGGAAAAGAGTGTGGCCGTTTCTTGTAAAGTGAAACACACCCACCCTGACCGTAGGACCCCCAAATTGCGTTCCTCGAGACTTGCCTAAAAGAAATGTAAACACGAGTTCATACAAAGATTGTCCCCAGATCCTGGAAACAATGTCCACTGGTGATTGAATGGACGAACAACGGAAAAGCAGGGACTCGCTGATACACGCAAGAAGTGGATCGATCACAAACGAATCGTTAACTGAGAGGAGCTAAATGAAAGAAGCTAAAGATGCCATAGGCATTGTTTACATTTCTGTATACTCTAGGGGCGGCTAGAGAGCGGACACCCCAACAGCAGTGGCCCGTGGGAGGGAGAGAGGAATTGACCCTAAAAGGGCTCAGGGGAAGGTTTTGGGGGGATGGAAGTGTGGTGGCTATGTGATTGTGTGCCTTTGCCAAAACTTGACAAACTGTCCCCTTAAAGTTGGTGAATTTTATTGTATGTGAATGATACTTCTCTATGGCTGATTTCAAAAAAGGATGCTTAACCTGATTCCAGGTGGTCCCAGGAGGGGAGCAGAACTGGGGAGGAGCGTGCCACTCTGCCATCTTCCAAGCGATTTTAATTACCTCGAGGAAGTCCTGTAATTTGCCAGGGAACAGAGAAGGGGGGCCTGGGCAGCACCCCGAGTCTCTGGGTGGGAAATGATGCCACATTCTGTCTGCAGTTCTTTGGAAGGGAGAAGGATGCAATATCATGATTGGTTTCAATGAAAGATTTGCTGCTCTTTGATTAAGATTTATTATTGATTTGGGGTTGTTCCAAGCAAGCCTGGCTGGCTTCCTGAAGGGGCGGCTGGGAGCTCTGGGGGCAGCTGCACCCCTGCCCGTTCTCGTCCACAAAGTTGGCTGTGACCTGGTGGCTGCTCTGGCCACCGCCCTGTCTCTAGCCTGGGAAGGGTGGTGTCAGCCAGCCCTGCTGGATGTTCTTCTGGGCCCAGGGCGGCCGCCCCAGGCCCAGCCTCCCGCCCTGTCCAGCCTCCCCGGGGCCCAGCGCTTCTCTGCTCGCTCACCCCACCATCCTGCACCTGCCTTTTCCGTGTGTCCTTCCTTCTGATCCCGGCACCTACAGCCCCTTCCCTGTCTCTCTCCTGCGTGTCCCTTGAGCTTTCAGGTAAAGTCCAACCCCTGCTCTTCCTCGAGGCCCCGATTCCCTCAGGCCGCCTGCGTGTGACCCTCCTCCCCGGGGCCCCAGGATGCAGCCCCAGTTTGTGGCATTCCAGGGACGAGGAGGGGAGACGCAGCTTCAACCCACTCTCCTGGACTCGGTGGCAGTTGGTCGGGGAGGATGGACATTCACCAGCCCGAGGCTCTGTGGCCGAGGCCAGGAGGGCTGCAGTGGGACGAGAAGGCCTGGGACCGGGCTCTGGGCTGAGCCCTGAGCTGGCGGCACTGGGCGAGAGTCACTGGGCCTCGTGTCCTCGCTGCCGGGCACATCGCAGCCAGCGTTTGTGGCACTGAACAGAACCCTCCCGCCCTTGTGCTTCCGTCTTCTAGTCTGCAAAGGGGAAGCCGTGGCCTCACCCCGCTCCAGGCTCACTGGGGGGTTCCTGTGAAGCCAGGGGTGTATGTGTCCAGCCCACTGCCTGGCCATGCCAGGAGCACGACAAAGTACGGCGGGCTGGGCTCTGGAGCACAGCGCCCTGCGGGCTGAGGTCGGCTTGGAAGGGCCACATCTGCCGTCTGGAGGTTCGTCACCTCTCTCCACTGTTAATATTTCTGTCCCGGCATCCGCAGAGGCAATGCGGGTGCCCAGGTGTGCCGAGGAGAAGGGCCAGCGGATATTCGGAGACCTCCAAGGTTTTCCTGCTGGGAGTGCAGGGCACGCAAACTGTAGGCAGGGCTGAGGCCGGGGCGTGAGCCACACCTGTCCAGGGGACACCGTATACACGCTCCAAGGTCACCGGACTGGCCTCACTCTGCAGGAGAGGACGGCGTGGCAAGATGACCAAAGTCCACTGAGAAATTCACGCTCCCTCTCCCATAACTGTGTGCTGTTACGGCTCAAGTGAGGTTGTTTATAAAAGAACTACATTTCCCAGACTCCCCTGCTTCAGGTACAGCCAGATGACTAATCACGGGGATGCTGGAGATGAAGCTGGGTCTCTAAAGAAAGCAGCTTCATTATTCTTCCACAGAGAGCTCCTTCTGTGTCTGCATGCAGATGCCCCGGGGGCTGATGGGGGCACAAAAAGGAAGGAAGGGGGTCTCTGAACACCCCCGCTCCCCCCGCCCCCAGCTGCAACCAGGACCACTGAACTGGGCCCCACAGAAGTGAGAAATGAAGCTCTATCCCATTACACCTCTGGAACTGTGGCTTTTATTTATACGAGCCGCTGGCCGGCCTTGCGTGGGGCAGAGGCCGGTCGGTTAGGGACGGAAGGTCACTGGGAGGTTGTGGGGGTGGGTGAAGCGAGCTGCAGCCGGCTGCAGACTAACGGGGGGGGGGGGGCAGGTGCAGGGGAAGTTCAGGGAGTGGGACCAGCGGGTGCTGGGGGGCCCATCTGGGTGCGGGCCTGGCTGGCTGGAATGTGGCGCTGCTCACTGAGCTAGAAGGGGGCGCTTTGGGGTGGGTGAGACCGAGATGACAAGTTTGGTCCCTGCCATTCAGAGTTCGAGGCACCTGTGGACCGTACGGTGGAGACGCCCAAGAAGCGGTGAAGCACCGGAAGCTCGCAGGAGAGGCGGGGGAGCTGGGGCTGCAGCCGGAGACTCAGAGCAGGTGGGAAGTGGCCGATATATCAGCCGAGGGCGAAATTCCGCGAACTTGGTCTTGAAGGCCTTGGAGAGGCGTCGCCGGGCTTTGGGCTGAGAGTGCTGAGTGCTGTTCCTGTCGCCCAGTCCATTGTGGTAGCGAGGAGGCTGGGCTGGACGGGGAACCCTGGGAGCAGGTGGGGTGAGGACCCTGCTGCAGCAATCCGGGGGAGCTGGAGGTGAAGGCGGGGGGTCCACTCTGAACACCTGGCTTTACTGGCTGGAGTGCGGGTGGTCAGGGCGAGGGAGGGGTCGGGTGCTGAGGAAGCTGTCCCCGGCACAGGCCTCTGGGTTTTAATCCCTCGGAGCACACTCTAATTCCACATAGGTGTGTTTACGTAACACTTAACACGTGCTCTGGGTCATTCTGGCAGCTGTTTGTCCACGTCACACGTAGAGCGATTTATCCTCCCTCCGAATCGTAAAAGTTGTTTGCTTCACGTGGGGACAGCAGCACATCGGCTTCGTGTGGCTCTAATGGGTAATTACTCTCCAGCCACTGATGGTGCCGTATTTTCTGAATGAAAAAGCGTAGCTTCCAGGCTCTGTGCATTGGAAACCCATCAGCTATGGGTTTCAGCTTTCCGCCTCTTGACTATTCATTTGTCTGGCTCCATATTGATTTTCTGTCCTGTGGTTTAGGGGCTGGGTTTGGTTTGAGGTACAGAACCTGCTGCTTCGTCTCCTCTGTTGCCCTCCAGCCCTCAGGTGAGGAGGAGGGCCCAGCGGTGTCACTGACGGGCCCACGGCCACCTTCCCCCTCTCCACCCACCTTCCCCCACCACCCCACCAAGGATGGATCTCTGCACCCAGCTGACTCTACTGAGTATCATGCCTGGCACTCTGCTGGAGCTCGCGGGCCCAACATTTGAGGGAGAAGCAGTTTTCGAGGCTGGGTGATGAGTTCTCTGTTTAGGGTTCCCACGGCCCCCCCCCACTGTAGAGTGTCTGGAAGACGGAGGCCCCTTTGAGGTGGCAACAGGACCCCATGTCACTTTCTCCAGCTGCCATGCCTCAGGGTGCTCATCAGTCAGATAGAGCCACGCATCCCTGCCCCCACAGGCTTACTGGCCACGGCGCCCCAGCTGGCTCTCGGCTCGCTCTCTCCTCGTACCAGGCCCCCGAGGGCCAGGCTCTCCACCCGCCACTCCGGGCTCTTCCACATCTGGCAGTAGCCTGTCGTTTCTCTCTCCAAGGCCTCCGAACCTCTCTCCCCATTGCAGTAGGCTGCGGGCTACTTCCTGGACTCAAACGTGGACCTCTTCTTGGCAGAGTTGTCCTTTTTTGTTTATTTATATGCTTTTGATTCATACTTGTCCTGGCCAGAAGCTGTAAGCACCTCAAGGACAGTTTTCAATCTCCACTGTGTGCGCAGTGTCCAGCTCTGGGCCGGGCACACGGAGGTGCCCCACCCTGCCAAGCGGTACTGAATGGTTAGCTGAGTAATGGATGAACAAAGTCACCCGACTTTCTCCTCCTCCCCTTTCTGCTTTGGTTCCGAGCCTCATCTGGGCCACAGAGTACTTTGAGAACTTAACTGGAATCTACCAGGAAAATTGTGCGCGTGGACACAATCACACACAGGGACTCTTGTCCCTTCCAAAGCCGTCCACAGACCCCAGGCCAAGGGCTGTGCTCTTGAAGCTCCAGGCTCCGCTTGGCCCCTCCTGCTATCCTCCTGGACCTTTGAGGTCCATTTCAGAGTGGAAGGGAGCACCGCCAGGACCTGCAGATGACCACCAATGGAGGAGCGGCCGGCCGAGTGAGGAGAGATGGGGAGGGAAGATCACAAGAACACGCTGAACGGAGGCTTTTTCCAGCGTGCGAGGCTGGAGGGGGACGATGGCAGAGGCTTCGAGGGAGTTTCGGGCTGTGCCCCAGCTTTGATATAAAGGGCCGAATCTGTGTTGCTCTGAACTTGCCTCATCCCTGGGCTTGACTCCGAGCCTGAGTTTTAAAACTGTTCACCTCTGGGAGCTGGATTCAGAGGTCAGAGTCTCAGAGTTTTTGCAGCTAAGAGGAGCCTCAGACATCATTGTCTGGCCAAGCGGCTCTGGACCAGGCACGGCCAGTGTGGTTCACAGACAGGATGGGGCCGAGAAGGGACACAGCGCCAACTCCTCTCCGTGGTAGGACCTGCTATGACCAGCGGCGTTTGACCAGCAGGTGGGATGGTGATCGCCAAGGGGTGCCAGGGAGGGCATTCGACTGGGATTCTGAGGGGCCTGCCTCTCTGGCTCTGCCCCATGGGTGTGAAACGTGCTGGGTCAGGCAGGAGCCACGGGGTCCAGCTGTACGTGGACAGTGCTGGATGGGCTCCCAACCTGGGGGTTCCGCAGGAATGGCCCACGGGTGGGTGGAACGTGATGAAACCCACACTCTAGGACGAGAACGCCCTGCAGTGATGACAGGCATCACAGCGGTCACGGGCGGCTGTCCGTCCTCGTGGAGGAGCCTGTGAGGTCTGCTTACCCGAGGGGCTGGGGAAACGGCTCTGTGCCCACCTAGACCAGTGCTATGGCTTTGGCCTTGAGCCGATGGCCTGGGTCTGCCCTTGGACCTCAGCTTTTCATCCCCAGGCCCCCCGGGCTCACAGTGGTGTTTCAGCACTGAGGCTGGAGGGGTTCAGTGCAGCTGCGGACCCCATGGTGCTGGTGGCATCAGCACCTAAACCTTGCCTTTGCCCAGAAGAGGCGTTTATTTCATTTCCTGCCGGGAGTTCCATCTGGAAACGCATCCCCCACTGAGTACAGTCGGGGCCTTCATGCCACTTCCTGTGTAACGCCCTGAACTGTCCCCCCAGGAGCAGCCACCCAGGAGCAGCTTGGGGCCTGGGCCGTTTCATCCCTTCACGTCCAACACCATGAGAGCTCTAAAATGCTCTGTGAACTACACCCATGTGCGAGTGGTTTGAGCAATTACGGCTGGCCCTGGGTGGCAGTGAGGGCTGGAGCACGTTTCAGGTGTGCCCCGCAGGGACCAGGAAAGGCTAGGGCACCCCGGGGAGACAGGATGTTGTGCAGACATCTGCATGCGTCTGGCTCTGGCTGGGAGGTGGGGTGGCTGACAGCCGGGTGTCCTTCCCTGATGGAGATCATGTGGAGTCTTGCTGAGCTCCTCTTGGGAAACGCTGTCCTAGTTTGACTGTGGGTCTCCCTCCCCTGCCCTGCCGGCTTCCGGCCAAGAAGCCTGTTTTGTAAGAGTTGGCCCCAGCTCCCCTGTTCTCACCCAGCGAGCGGAGGAGCCTGCCATCCTTGAGACAGGGCCTCGTAAACCTGCAGCAGAGACAGGACATGATTTTCACGGGCCTGTAGCGGGGCGGGCTGGGCAGCCGCGCCGGTGACAGCGAGAGCCACTCTCCCTGGAGAGAAGTCGGTTCATAGGGAGACAAGAGAAAAATGCGCCTAGAGGAAGAAATTCTTCAGCTCAGCTGCCACTTCTGGTGACGGCAAAGGCCACTGTTGACATCTCCCTTGTTCCTGGTGTGAACACACTCTTGTGGGAGAAATGTGACAAGTTCTTTTTCCCTCCCAAGAAGTCCTCATGCAAATGGAGGCGCGATCATAGTCCAATTTTCCCCAAATAAGGAACTGCTTTGGGAGGAGACAGAGGGAGCAGGCGGAATGCAGAGTGTGGTTTCTCAGCGCTCGGGTCTTTAATACCCGCTCCCTCTCACCGAAAAAGCGAGTTGCTCCCCACCCCCCACCCACCGTGGCGCCCTGCCTTGGCTCCGTCTTACAGAAATGAGTAAGGACTTTTATTTTTGACTGTGGGCAAGCAGGAAGGACTCCGAGGCCGCGGGAGCTCTGTCTTCCTCTGTCACTCTCAAAAACACCCGGAGTGGAGTGAGAACTGTGACAAGACTTCAGTGATGGAGTTACAGGGTGGAGGGATCTGAGGGGTGCCGGGTCCTTGCCCTCTGGCTGGGGACAAGAGCGGCGTCTGAGTCAAGGCCTTATTATGATGGTTTTATTTTATTTTTTGGGGTGAAAAGAAGAAGGGGGTGGGGGAATGAACTGAGGTGGGAGCCAAGAATAGAGGATTCTCTACCACCTGGGGTGATGTCCCCCTCCTGGGCCTCTGCTTCCCCATCTTTAACAGGAATGAGCCCAATGCCCCCTTGCCTCTCAGCATCACTACCGGGATAAAAGAGAAAGAGATAATCACGCGGCATCACCTGTGTAGTGGATCTCAGATGTTGGGGTGAGTCAGGTCGCCCGTGGTGCTTGTTAAGCTGTTGACCTCGAAGGCCAGAGACTCTTCTGTCATCAAAGACTCGGTGGTCTGTGGAAAGCTCTGAGGTCTCAGTGCTTCATCTCCGAGGGGAAGTGAGGCCGGAGGAGGTGAAGGGACTCGATGGAAGAGAATCTGCGAAGCAGACGCAGGCTGGACAGGGTCAGAGCCACGTCTCCTGATTCCAGGCTGTTTTTAGCATCAACGTATTTCCTCATGTCACACGGGCGGCGTGTAGGGCTCTGAGCTGGGCATTTCACAGAACGTGGTATCACCCCGTTTTACAGAGGGGAAAAGTTAAGGCTCAGAGGAAGCGAGGGACTTGTTCAGACCAGTAAGTGCAAGGTCGGGATCCAGAAGTGGGTCTTTCCGACCCTGACTTCCTGGGTGTCAGACGGGATTAAGTACCGTCCCTGGCGTCTTTTCTCACGAGCCTGGTGCCGAGCAGAGCCTACCGTGTGCTGCTGCCATTGTCACTTCTGTAGCCTCCTTCCCTTGGACGTTCTGCCTTTCTGTGGGGATGCACTCGCCCCCTGCTCCTGGCTGTGGAGCAGGGAGTTTGATATGGGGGTGCTGGCGAAGGTGAGGGAGCGGGCTCCTCTCTGGTGTCACTGTTGGCTGTTACCGCCTTGCAGGGGACCGGGGCTGCTGCAGCAAAGCTGACGTCTCAGGCTCTTCCCCAGGGTGTCCTGGGCTCAGTCTCACCCAAGCGGGGCTCCCTCCTTGGGGCCCGCCTCCCAGCAGGCCAGCCCCCGAGGCTGAGAATCGAGGGTCATTGACACACAGTTCTCTGCCCACACACATCCGGTGATGGCCAGCTCACTGAGTTCCAAGGTGGTCGGTGATATTCCAGCCAGTTTATAGTGTTGTAATAATCTCATTTGCAAATTTGAATATGCTTTACATATTTTACATATAAATATTTATAAATCACATATAAAATCATCTATGCTCACAAATGTATGTTATATATAAATTATATGTAAGTCACATTATATAAAATACCAATTAGATAGTATATGTTACGTATGTGCTACATATGTTCTTACCTATATTCTATAACATACAATATATTAATATTATAATATTTAGATATACACTTTATATAATATATATGCTTTTAGAATTTTATGTGCTGAGTACAGCTCTGCTCCTTACTAGCTGTGTGTCTCTGAGAAATTACTTAAGCTTTCTGTGCTTAGGGCACAGACAGTAGAACCTAAGATTTTTCTTCAAAGAACAAATGAAAACACATTTTCATAATATTCATTTTAATAACAGTAGAAAAAATCTTATCGTGATACTCACTCATTAAAGTGCTATCGTAATGTTCATTTGATGTAATTGTCCCGTTTGCTTATCAACACGCGCCGGCACCAGGCCGGTGTCTTTAGTTTTGCCAACTCTTCATGCAAAAGGAGCATTTCCTCCCATGTGGCAGAGGAGTTATTCTAGAACCTTCTATTGGCGTAGCTCCATGCACGAGTCTTGGGGAGAAGGACGACTGAGCAAAGGGGATGCAGGCCAAGTCCCTGCAGTGGTGAAGAGACAGGCTGGGCAAGGAGGGAAGAGGAGCGCAGAGGCCCCCCCCCCCCCCGAAGGAGGAGGGAGCCCCGGGGCAGGCGGGCCTTGCTCATGAGGCCCCCAGGCCCACTCTTCGCAGCCGTCGCTGTCCCCCTCGCCTCGCCCGGTCATCGCATCCTGCTTCTTTGGTGTTTCGCTTCCATCACCTCACGGACCCTCTAAAGATGCCTGTGAGATCGATGTTATTGCCCCCACTTACAGAGTGGGACACTGAGGCACCGAGATGTAAAATGATTCACCCTCAGTCAAACGGCTAGGAAGGGACGGAGCCTGGACGTGAACTTGGGCCTGTCAGACTCTGAAGTCCCACAGTGGCAGAGACAGGGAAAGGAGCGAAGGAGAGACCATTCCCAGGAAGAGAGACCTCGAGAGATAAAGGAAGAGTCGACGGAGATAAAGCCAGGGAGAGAGACAGAGGCAGAGAGAAGCCCCAAGGGGAGAGAGAGGGAGGATGCAGCAAGAAGAACAGAGACCCTCTTAGGGAGAGAGGATGAGCCACAGAGAGCAAGATCGAAGGAGGAGGATAAGGAAGGAGAGAGAGCACGGAGAGTGGAAGGGAGGCCAGGCCAGGGCGGGGCCTGGGAAAAGGAGGCCGCAGACCAGGGACCATCGGGCAGACCAGGGACCATTGGGCAGACCAGGAACCATCGGGCAGACCAGGGACCATCGGGCAGACCAGGAACCATCGGGCAGACCAGGAACCATCGGGCAGACCAGGGACCATCGGGCAGACCAGGGACCATCCCCACGAAGGCTCTGAGCTTCTCCTTCGGCCCTGGCCCCTTGTCTTCTCATAAGAAGGCCCCGAGTTCCGTGTGCAGCAGCCTCGGGGAGGGAATTCCACCTGGAACCGAGCTGGGAGGGATTAGGGTGGGGAGCTTGGAGTCCCAGGAGGTCAGGCCCAGGGCCTCATGTGGGGGCCTGTTGCCCACACGGGCTTCGTGGTCGGAGTGCTGAGGCCACCCGGCTTACAGTGACCGGGAGATTCGGCCAAAGGGCCATTGGGAAGGACATGAGACAATAAATCCACTTTCCAAGCAGACTTCAGTGCCCACGTCAGATCCCAAAAGCCAACCAACAGTGAAAGCCACCAAACCAAACACCTTATTACCCCCAGCCTCACACCAGGACCCCCTGCTGTGCCACAAATGGAGGGGGGCCGGGTCTTAAGCTCTAAAAGGTGAGTTAGCAGAGCACTGGACCGGGAACAAACAGGCCTGAGCCTGGTTCTCGCTTGCCCCGCTTGGCCCCCGAGGCCACGAGCAGCAATGGACAGACAGGCCTGGGTTCGCAGGGGCCTGGCTTGGTGTCTGCCGCCTCTCAGCTCCGTCTGCGACCTGAATGGACAAGTAAC